>JAUZNK010051730.1:0-25050 GCA_035046665.1 Euphysa ruthae
ATTCCATACCTCTTTTTTTATAAATAAAGCAGTTATTCCATACCTCTTTTTTTATAAATAAAGCAGTTATTCCATACCTCTCTTTTTAAATACCAGGGTCTGCTTACATTTCGATAAAAATATGCTCTCTGAGTGTCTTTATTTTTAGGTTTCGCGAAGTCCGGAATGTCAGAATGTTCTTCGATTTATTTCGCAGTGGTGTGGCACTTCACAGAACGGCAATTTGTCGTTTGATTAATAATAAAACTGCAAATAATGTACATAGTGTGCATGTCTTTTTAAATCAATTACTTTAATACCTTCTTAGATTTTGGCAAAAACTTTTAAACAAGTTTTATAATTTATTAATAATTGTGCATAATTTTTTAATTCAACTATAAATATTTTATGTTGTGTATATATATATTATAAGAATGTAATTTATTGAGAGAAGATTATTGTCTGGCTAACATATTGTCTCCTTAATTGTCTGATGGGTGGCGAAACTCTGATTTTGAAATCAGGTCTTATTGATACTAATTTTGAAATCGTTGGATTGATGCCGATGGTACCAATGTGAAAGTATTCACATTTATGTTCTACGTTTAGATTCGAAAATAAAGACTAAGACACGCATCTGAAAAGCTTTGAATAAGCAAAAAAAGATGAGGGTTACTTAAATGTGCCGTGGAAATTTGACTTTTATTTGTTTAGATTTAAAAAGATGAACGAACGAATTCTAATAGGTAGATTTTTTTGACACTGCTAGAAAAGTTTGCACCAAGACCGATTTTAACTTTTTTGTTAAGGTATTTACTTAATGTGTATAAAATTTCTAGTATTTTAAATTTTGCGAATTTATAACCTAAAAAATTACGTATACGTTGAATATGTTTAGCAGGAGCCAATGAAGGAGAAATCTTTGCTTCGTAATTTGATACACGTGAAATTGAATCTATTGCTCATGAAATCCAATTCACGCAAT
The DNA here is from genome assembly GCA_035046665.1 of Euphysa ruthae. NCBI lineage: Eukaryota > Metazoa > Cnidaria > Hydrozoa > Anthoathecata > Corymorphidae > Euphysa > Euphysa ruthae. Next base: position 965 of record JAUZNK010051730.1, read on the forward strand.
ACTAATTAATTGCACAATTGCCTACACGCAATTAATAATTTTTGTTGCTTGCATAATTAGTTTCACGCAAAAAATTTTTACATTTAAAAGTTAAAAAAGTTACTTTTGGATTCAGTGAAATTTTTGGCGGTAAAACATTAAGGTGGTTCCCTGCTGGAATTTGTCAAGAATTGAAAAAATTTAGATGCGTTTCAAATACACCCTTTTTTATGCAATATTTATCGTAGATTCCAAATCTGGCATCAAATTTTGCTTTTTTTAAGTAGATTTTGAGAGATAACCTATTCATCACAGCAGGGTAATTAAAATTTCTGAAATTTTAGTTGCCAATCCTTTCCCTAAGGAAAAGAAAAAGGTGTGTATTGTTTAACTGGATCTTTTCAAGATAACCCAGGGGTTTTTTTCAGTTTTGGTTTGAGCTATCGTTTTTTAAATGGAAACGACACAAACCAAATCTGTTGTTGTGGTTGTATATCTGTATATAATTCCTGTTTGTTGCTGCCTTCATTGAAATTTAATAACGTGGTGGGTAATGCAGATAAACGTAGGAAGCAACGATAAAATTTAAAGAGAAAGTGAATGTTTTGTCAGAGTGCTGAAAATTTACCTCCAAGTTTTGACGAAACGACGAAGCACATCTGTGTTCAGTCATCATGGACACTGATAATACCTCTGTCCCTGTGGACAATAATATACTTGTTCCAGGAACTTTAATTCGTAATATACCTAATGTTAGTACATCTAATAACTTATTTTATTATGAACACTGATAATACTGAATGACGTTGCTGGATTTTTGGGTAAGCCTCGTCCTAGTTGTCTAAAACATGATGGGTGGAACGTCAAGGTTAATGCATACACGAAGCAGGGATTATCGCAACAAATTATAATAAACTGTTTGTGTGGAGATAGTGAGAAGTTAGTTGTCTAAGCAAGAATACCCAAACTCTAATGGCTCAAGTCGTTTTGATATAAACATTAAGTTCGGGCGATCATAAGTTTTAGTGAACTTGGTCTCGGTCATTTTGCTATGGAACGTTAAAAATGATAAAAAAAGAAAAATTCAATCTACCACCTAAAATTAAAGAGGAACCTGAAATCAAAAAATTGTTCGCACGTTTAAGAGATGAAGAGCTCTTAAAGAAATCTTTACCTGGTAAGTATTTTCAGCGTTTGCTCCTATTATATATGTCCATGTTCCCTATAAATGTCATTAACTATAAAGAAATAGTTTACCCTCAACATGGGTAGTAATTTTTCGAATTTGGGCAAAAATGTGTTAACGCAAGGTGTCATCTTTAGAACGGTTCATTGATTTGACTTGAAATTTATAGGAAACATGGGCAAGGGTTCTAAAAACAAGCTGCCAAATTATCAAACATAGCTAATAAAATTTGAAGTTATTTACCGCAAAAAAATGACTGGAAACCACAATTTGCAGCCAAAAATCCATCCAAAGAAGACAGAAACGATATAAAAATTTTACATCGTTTTTACTAAAATGCGTAATACATTTTACCGATTTCAAAGAACATCTAATAAATAGACAATCTTCGCTCCCATCGGCTGAAACCTGGAAAATGCTACTCAAATTACCTAAAATACGCAATGACAAAAGGGTTTTGAAAACCACTGAATCCTTTCAATCTGAAGAAGACTTTCTTGACATTCAATACCATGACCGGTGTAAAAAAGTGTATACACACAGTGGAACGTCGACAACAACATTGATATTAACAATTGACAATTTAGGCTTCCACCACCTGTTAAAAAGAAGAAAAGGAGGTAAGCATCTGTAGCATTAAAAAAGTCTAATGAATGTTGATTAGATCATTACGATTCATTAAAGCGTATTACTAAAAGTGCACTTCCATGTTGAAAGTGGACTTGAATTGTATTTCATTAAACTTATTTCTGGATTTTCACTTTTAGGTCCTTGAAAAGCTACCAACCGCATCTTCCTGATTATTTAAATGTGGAAAAGATTGGACCCAAGAAAATAACATCTCGAGGGGAAAGTTTTGCTCGCGATATACTTTTCGCCGATTAGAGCTTTTAGTACAACTTGTGGGTCATTCTGAGTACTAATAACGAATTTCCTTAATATGCATTAAGATTTTTGAGTAACGATAAGCATATAAAATAAGTGATAGTGGATCTACAAGTATTTTCATATAATTTTTGTTGCGACCTATACAGGTGCGTACAGAGCCAATGCAAGGAAATGCATGGAACAATTTTTATCACATCGAACCAACACCAAGTACCCCGATCTACTCCCTTTAAGAACAAATCAGACTGACGTACCTGAAGTTCAAGAAGTAGTTACCAAGATGTATAAGTCTATTCGTAGAAATGCCACTTATTAGTCTATCCTCTGGTGTTTTGCCGCTTGAAAATGTAGCTTTGAATTTGATGGAAACTCAAACTAAAAGTAAGATCAAAATGGCAAAGTTCTTCGATGAAAGATTGGTCAGACAAGAAGTTGGTTTCTACGAGCCCTTAAAACGATTAAAGTTGGGTACTTTCACCAACATTATGAAAAGATCTGTTAAAGCGAAAGACGTACAGTTCAGTTCGCAAAGTGAAATCTTCGTGAAAATAGCTGTCGTCCAACAGACACGAAATATTTAAATAATATTTAAGAAATCTTTTGCTACCCACTTTGATCAGTTCCGTGGTCTTTGGTAACTATTGCAGGAGAATTGGTTAAAACAAGCAAACCTTACTGATGCATGAGCTTGAAAAAGGGCCATCTTGCGTAGGTGTCACACCATCACCTGTAGCAACTATTATTGATGGAATGGCAATGGTGCGCAAGATGAAAAATTATGGCCTGACATTTACAGAGTTTACTGATCAGCTACTGAAATTTTTTCCAACTCGTTTTCTTCTAGGATCGATATTGCATTCGGCGTTTACCGTAAGTGCTCCAGCAAGAACGCTGAACGAAATCACAGAAAGACAGGGAAGCTGAAGTTCAAGAAAATAATCGGATTTTAAATGATAAAGCAATGGGGATTGTTTCTTTCTAGTGGAGAGAATAGGACAGAGCTTATCAGATTTTTAGTCAGCCGTTGGAAAGATAATTGTGACGTTATCGGAGACTTAGAAGTATATGTGACGAAGAGGACGAAGTTTTCTCAACTGAAATCAACAAAACATTTTTTTTCCGAGTTGAACCCACGCAAGGCCTTTATCAATTTCATTTTTGCATCTTTTTCGCGACTTTCGTACTTAAAAAAATACAAATCACAAGTTTTAATCCTGTAGGACTGATGATAGAATCCACTCTAAAAAATTGATGGAAAATGCGATTTTCACTATTTTACCCCCTGAAATGAATAATCAAGCAGAAATATTAAATATTTATTGTATTCTTTTCAATATTATATATTGTTAATTTACTTTTTGTATAAAATAGTCGTTATCAGTATTATCATATGGAAACTTTAAGAGAAAACGTTGAAAAAGTCTCAAAATTTTAATCTAATTTCGTATATTTTTATGTTATACATGATTTTCAAAAATTTCAATTAATTTTATAGTCGATGTGAAAATTTGGAAAGATTTGAAGAATTTTGTGAAAATGTTATCACGAAAATAAATATATCAGGTATTTTAGATTTTCTTAAAGATTTTGACGTCTAGCCTACACCCTACCCTAAAAAAACTCATTTCTGGTCAAAAACTACCGATTTGCGCAACAGGACCCATATTCCCTTAAAATACCCCAAAGATTATTATTGTCATTATTATCTCGGAAAAGATTTAGTAAGAATTGCAACAGTAGGTTAAAAAAGAAAAAAAGAAGTGCTTAATTAAATGGTGTTGATAATTCAACGCTACGTATTTTCTAAATTAAGGTGGTAGTCTACTTTTTAAGCTGAAATCTTTGTTCTTCAATCAATAAGTTAGATATTTGGTCACAAGATGAAATTCCTCACAAAAAGAACTTTTTTCATTTTTTTTTTCAAATTTGAACGCCAGGCCCATTTTTCGGTCCACAGGATAGAAAAAATGCAAACACTGCGCGAAATATAACTTGATAACAGTTAATGATACAATAATGAAATTTTGTGTGTGTTTACATTTAAGGTAGGTACATTTGCTCAATTAACAAATAAAGTATATAGTCTTCTCAGTTGAGATGAAATTGAATATTGGGTCAAAATTTGGGTCGAAAATCAAGTTTTTGGAACCTGATAACTCGGGAACGAAAGTTTAAAATAAAGAAGCAGTAATTCAGCAAGAAAATCTCATAGAAAGGAATCACTGTATCAAATATCCAGGACAATCGTATTTAAATTGTGAAAGTTATTTATCATGCCGTTTTAAAAAATCCTATTTTGAGAAAACAGCCGTTAAAAATAAAAATGGTTATGTATAAAAAATTGCTCCAGAAATCTTTTAATTTGTTAAATTGATGGTTTGAAATTTATTTGCCACAAAATTCATCCTTTAAAAGCATGAAAGCGCCTTTTTTTTTGAAAACCCTTGAACCACCATATTTTCTTCTCTTTCCAGCATCAATCTTTATATGATCCATTATCTTTATCACTATGTTACTAAATTATTACTCTACATTTACTAAAATTATTGCAATACTGATATTATGGTAGAAAACTAAAACTCAGTAAAAAATATACACATTACTTATCACTTAACCAACTAGCAAAAGTAAACAGAAACCTGGGAACAGAGGTACTTCATGTTATGTTTGGCCATATTTTAAAATCACCTAATTTTCGGGAAATAAACCCTGGGTATACACGTTTAATTCATGGGTGTAAAAGCAATGGTATTTTCATCCCATAAAGCATTGATTTGGAAAGGCAAACAAAACATTAAAAAAAAATTTTTTTGGCGACCTAAAATCCTTATACCATGCTATATGTGAAGTTGAAATTTTCTCATTTCTGAGCTGTTATTGGGTAAAAGTTTTCTCTATAGTTGAAATTAGAACGAAAAAAGTCAAAATTTCGAAAATTTGGAGATTTCAAGGTAGACTAACACCTTAAAGTGGAGGTTATTACCCATTTAACCCTCACAGTAAAAAATCTTAATATTAACACTGCTAAAAAATCCCAAAATGGAAAACCCTAACAAACTGGTTGAAAATATTGTTCGTTTCACCGTCTTCTCGTACTCTCTCTCAATGGCCAACAATATGAATCTTAGGCTTGGAAAAGAATTTCTCTTAGAAACATTTTAATAATTAGCAGTTTTCCTAGTTTATTAGACCGATACACTTAGTGACATGACTTCGTTCACTGTACCTTATCAGAATATTTAAAATCTGAATTATCTCATCAATATTGTTTTAACCCGAGTTGTAAATCAGCCCAAGTTGACAAAATGAAAACACGGGTTGACTCGGTTCAGGTTTTTCGTTTTTCGTGTTAAATCAAAATATGCTTTATCAAAATTGTTGCATGGAATATTTTAACATAAATTATCATTATTAGGTATAATAAACCAATCAAGTTAACCCACTGCATATTTGTAACCAATTATAAATAAGTTGTTGGGAGTATGTTCCAAGATAAATAACATTGTTATGTTATCGAGTTGACACCATAAGTTATGGTTTCTTAGAGCGGTACCGATAATTTATTATTGGTAATTGATCTTATGTTATGGCCACACATGTAAAAGTAAGGAGCGATGTTGTTTCCAAACAAATTGGTAGTTTGAATACTGAATTAAATTAAAGAAAGGAAGAACTTTACTTGTTAAACATAGGATGTTGCATTGATGAGACTTTCTTGTTTGAAAATGGATTGTTCTCATGGATCTATTTTGTAAGGAGATTTTTTTTGAAAGTTATGTACTGCTAGATTAAACCCAGACCAGGCAAGCAAATCGCAAATGAGAACTAAAAATTTCGTGGTAGATGTTTAGTCAGGTTTCAAAGCTTACATGCTTTATTTTTGCAAAAATTTCGTTTGACCGACACATTGTCTCAACGAAAGACCATTGATATGTGATTTGAAAGAAAGGTTATCAACAATCACAACGCCAAGATTTTTAACAGAGTTAAATGAAATTTTTGATCACTTTTTCTAAAATCTAAGGATTTATGCAGATTATTATTATTTAGTTTAATCGAACAAAGTATTTCCAACGTATTTGTATCTTAACGTAAGGCCAACAATTAGTTCTTCGAACTATTTTATTACAGATGAGCTCCCATTTGAGCTGATGGTAAATGAAATCATTTGTTCCGAGGTGGTTTTGAACTCACAGCTTTAGGATCCGGAGACCAATGCCTTATCCGCTCGGCCAGACAACTATAACGAAGTTAGTATGTTTAGTTCAGAATCCGATAAGTTCGGTTTTATTGTTATTTAAAGAAATTTTATTGACACGGAGCCATTTAACAAGACTTACCACGTCATAATTTATATAATTATTTAGTTTGTTAGAGAGTTAATTATAAATTGCAGATTCGTACCATCAGCGAAGTGTTAAGTATTAGAGAGAGATTGATCTATAATTAGAACAGTAAAGTCTAGAGCCTTTGTTATGGTTAGCACTAACTTTAGCTAGTTTAAATAGATCAGGGAACACACCATTGACAAAGTAATCGTATAGAATAAAGCTAAATAGCTTACATATCAAAGGTGAAGTCAGTTTAAGCATTGTTGTTGGCCAACTGTTAGGACCAATACTTTTCCCTGTTTTAAGAGTGGAGTTTGCACAGTCAGTGTTGTTATAGACCGTATACAAAAGGAATTAATATTAGGAGTTTTAAGATTTTAAGTTTTGAAATCCGTTTTTGGGAGTTTAGAATATGACACCATCGCTTCTAGAAAATTTGAATTATCAGTTGATGTACCTTAATTTAGCAAATCTAAATTAAAGTCTCCCTTTAATATTTTTTCATGGAGGGGTTTATATAGTCATCTGTGAAATCGAATGTGTACATAAGATGATGGTGATGTATACAACAAATTATTAAGTTTCTTTAGCATTTTAAATTCACATTCATGTTCTCTACTTTTACAGGTCATTAAATCCTTTCTCCTCTTTAAAATATGTTGAAGGTTTAATGAAAATTAGAGAACCACCTTTTTTTGGCATCGGTTGGAGTGTGAACTGATGAGTATTCTTCCAAATCAATGTTAGTGATGAAGATAATTACTTATTGTAGAGATTAAATACAGTGATACCTATGATGTCTGGAATATTATTAAAGAAACCTAGAAAATTTTTTAAATCATCATTATGGTAGGTTAAAGATGATATTTTCAAACGCAGATGACGATTGAATTTTTGTTTAAATCATTATACTTTGCAGCATCTATATATAATAGAGATATCATTGAGGTCACCGAATAGAGTATTTAAATTGAAGTTCTGAAATATATATTTGGCTAGGTCAAATGTTAATGATTTTCGAACGAGTGTGGTCGATAGATCAAGATCAGAAATGGAGGAGAGTGGCAGAAAAATTTTAGAGCATTTTAAACAATACCAACTGGAAAGTTGAGTTTTAACAAATCTTATCAATTCGATTACATTTAGTATGGATCCATTTATCACATAGGTCACATTGAGTGACATTGTCGATTTTAGCTACAGGTTTATTATCCCACAAAGGTACTGATTTAGCATATAAAAATGATAGAGATTTTGGCAGAGAAGCTAGCAAAACAATGCTAAAACAAAAATTTTACTAGCTACAAAAAAAAAAAAAAAAAATAAAGAAAAAAAAAAACATTCACAAAAATACACCCTACTATGCTCCTGACAGTCCATCAAGTTCACGAGCTAGCCTAATTTAAATATTCTCATAAAAATATTTTAACCAAAAATTGGAAAATTGCTATATATAATGTATATACACTTTTTTCAAAAAAAAGCTGAAAACACATAACTTTAGTAGGAGGTTTTGTTGAGAAGTAAAATTTTCTTTAAAAATAAACAAAAACATGACAATAATTAAATTAATAAGGTGTTCTAATGGCGCATAAGTCTCATAATATTTGGGCTATGATTATAGGAATATTTTACCAAAAGACTAGAATTACCCTAATACTTATGTAAAAACGCTAGCAAATGCATGAGTTAAAACTCAATCACAAATAAATTTAGCAGCCCCGGGTTGAGGCACCTGCTTAGTAAGGAGAGAGAGAGAAATTATTTCCAACGCATGTTTTTTTAACATGGGACCAGCTAATAACTTTAAGTTATATATTTCAGAAGGTTGCGACGGGTTTGTTTCTGGCATACTTAGATCTCCTATTTGAGCTTACGGTAAATAGCCGCTCGGCCAGACAACCATAAACTTATCGCACCTAATCGAATCGAATGCTACTCATACGCTGATACCTGGATATTAACCCGGAACCCTACGTTTGAGAGTCAGTGTCTTACCAACTGAACCATCGTGGTATGAATTGAACAGTAGAGATTTGATCACAATCATCACACTACGTTGGTTACAATTTTTTAATGTAATTCAGGCTTCACTCTTTCATTTGAAAATATAAACTAGTAGAAAAAAAAGCCAAAATACAACAAATTTATAACTTTATAAATTTATGACTTATTTTAATAAAAGGTACTTTCATGAAGGATTCAGAAATAAGAAACCTTCCCAAAAAAAAGGACAAAAAAAGAATTAAATCACACAATTCAAAACTAATACTTTGTGGTTTTTCGGGAGAGACAACGAAATAAAAAAAAATTAATCCTGACACAAGACATTAACTTATATTAATAGTTCTATTCCACATTAAAAATATTTTTAAGAAATGTGTGCGGATCAAAGCTGTGTTATTATTACGAGAAGAGAAGGAAGACTAAAATTTAAGCGCATTTTAGAATTCTTTTTCTTTTCTTTGACCAATCCTTTGGTGTAAAACTGAAATTCTCTGCTAAAATAAGTATTTTGTACCGCCTTATTCTAACATAAAACAGCGCAACTATGTTTTAGGGTGTGGTCATTTTTTGGTTCCAAATATTTCACTTAGTAAAAGTGATGCGGTACCTGATTTGATGACCTCTGTCACAGGAAGAAATATGGTTATTGAAAATAATTGCTACATATGGGGCATATTTTGGTCCCTTGCAAGGGAAATGGAACCGTAACTACTAAAAATGCAAACCATACCGTCACAAGCGTAAAAGAAGTACAAAGATAAAGAAAACGGGTTTTAAACAAAATTAATCAACTCATTTTCAATGTGGTCTTTTATTTAACTTGGGGCCAAGCAAGTAGCTTCAAGCTAGTATATTTCAGAACGATCCACTGGTTTGGGTCTGGTGTACTTAGAGCTCCCATTTGAGCTTATGGTAAAGAGGTCTTTTAGGGAAATCGAAATCACACCTCCGTGACAGAAACCAGAGGCAAAAAAAAATTCACCCAACTTTAAAATAAGATAGGTATTGTTTGTAGTAGGTTATCCGTTAATAAAATGTTTTGAACAAACACAACTATCTTTGGATGGCTCCCATAACTGTTTTTGGATTGGCTCTGTTTATAAGTTTTCTCCAAGAATTTCTCTCAATTGAGAAGCGAAAAAATGAAATATTTAGCCCAAAAACTTTCAAAAACGCGCCACTGGCCCTACATAGCTATACCTTTACAATGTTTTACAACAAGTTTTATCCTAATACAATTCAACGTAAAGAATAAGATAAAATAATAACAGTAAAGTAATCCATTCTAAATAGTTTATGACACTAAAAACAAATTTTACAAAAGCAACTCTCACCGTTCCATTTTTAAATTTTGCTTATAAATTCACATACACATTTTAAATCCTTTGTATTAATAAGGCTTCCCTTAATTAAATACATTGGATCTAATTCAATATGTCTTCTTACGAGGTAAGCGTAACTAGATGTATACTTTAACTACCGCACTTCATTAGAAATTCACTGTAAGGTCTTTAAAAGTCATTCAGCAACACTCCTATAGCTTGGCTTCTTTACTCGTTCAATGAACATATATAACATGAACATTGCATTGTTTTCCACAAAACATCTGGATTATTAGACAATAAAAGAAATGTGGCAAGACATAGACAATTTATCAATACCTCGTAATGTTTATTTTGAATGTCGCTTCTCATCCTACATTTATCGCACTGTTTGCTAGATTAAAGATATTTAATATGATCCTTAAACTTTAGTTCACGATAGATTTTGATTCCCACTAAATTAACCTCCGTCGAATTTGTTATATCAAAATCACAAATTTGAAATGAAAAATTCTCCTGTATATCTATAACAAGAAAAATTATCTGGAATTTATCTGGATTTGCCACCATAGAATTTATTTTAAACCAATTTGTTGCAGAATATCGTATTTTGCCTCATTTTTAAATCGAGAAACGAACCTGTAAGCCAAAATTCAGATTCACAACTTTACAAAGACGTTCACGTTCGTTACAAAAATTATTCTAGACGCGTAGTTTTAATTCAATAAAACCCTCGTAAATCAAATCGAAGATTGTGCTGATTTTCTAGCTGCAGAAAGTCGGTATCATTCGAAATGTTTCATACCTTTTTACCAATAAAAGAGTGCTGTAAAAATTGAAAATCGAAAAAATGGATGGAAAACTTGTGAAAATATGAGGGTATACTTCAGCAAAGGATATGTTTGGATAGAGTCAGAAATGGTTTCATTCTGTCAAGTAACAACTTCGAAAGAAAATGTGTGAAATATCAAATGACAAACAAGAGGCTTATGGTATTCAATACATAAAGAAATTTTTTATAGATCGATATGTAAAACATATTTCCTTCAGGTCGAAATCTAAGCTGGAAGACATTGACTACTTCAAACAAATAGCTGATTATAAACAAGAGAAAAACAACAATACAAGAAGAGTCAAAAATATCATTACTTTAGCAAGAAAACCATTGATAACAGAAATACGAGACCAAAAATACCAAAGCAAGTACTACCCTAACAAGGATGATATAGAAACACTAAATTGGAGTCCTCATCTTCTTTCATACCTTCTAGAAGGAATGACAAAGAAGGATAGGATTGCCAAAACTACTACTCACGATAGAGGTCAATTTTGAACATCAAAGATTTGGCTCTAGATGGCTAGTATCCCATCTCTCCAAACTTTGAATATCAGTCGCAGAAAGTGAAGTTATACATTATCGGCAATCAATTTTAGCAGCGGAGGATATAGAGCCTCTCAGTTCGGTGCAAAATGACTCGTTTGTAAAATGGAGTGCAGATAATGTCGACCACAATCTTGCGATATAGATGGGAAAGGTACCTTTCATGGAATGTCAATCCTAACATCAGTGACAACGGCTGGAGATATCAGAGAATTTCATAAAGTAAAGAAATTGTAAAAGAAGAGTTTAGTCGCAGAGCTTAAAAAAGATAAAGATCATTAAATATACTGGACCAAAAACCTTTGATAGTTTTCTAAATTTGTTGGAAGTAAAGAAAAGAGCAGTTTTTGGCATGCAAGCTGAAGTTTTTTGGTATGCAAGTCACTACTTTTTGTCACAAACCAAACCTTGTCCTCTTTTGTTTAGCAGCAAAGATTCATAGCTACCAAACATTTTTATGAATAATTAGAGGTTATTCTTCTAAAAATTATTGACTTACAAACAACAAATTTCACAGGTATTTTTTCTACCTTACTATTCATTCAACGCCATACTGAAAATCTTAAAATTGGATCCCCAATTGTAACATTCGATCAACCGCTGATGGTATAAAGCAAGTAGTATCATTGCAATCACTAGATATTATATGTCGCCTTGGTAGTTTTAACACCTTAATGGGTTTTATTGGAATTATTAGCTAAAAAATGTTGAGATCTTGTTTAGAGGAAGCGTTAATTGAAGTATATCCTGAAAATACTGTCCCTCATATGATTTCCGGAAAAGCATACTAAAGAGGTGTCAGGAATTATATATACTGGTACATTCAGCTCCACACAACATTCTTATCGAGAATTTAATTTCAAATATCGCAGAAGAAGACAAGGAGAATATTAAGAGTTCTTACGATAGCTATCTCTAGGGAAATGAATTATGAGACGAAGTAAGCGAACCCCTATCAAAAGTAAAAAAAAAACCGAAAGAAAAAAAAAAACTTGAACTAAAACAAACGTACATCTCAACTATGGATAGTTTCTTGAATACTTGACGTTGCTTTGTTGTTTATTAGAGCGGAAAGACTCGGGGATTGAGAGATGCATTTAACAGCTACTCACTCCATTATTAATTTATTTGCAGCAACTGGGCACATTAATCATACAAAGAGTGCACGTCTATATCTTGAACAAATGCTTGTGTTGCTTGAACGCTATCAATCAATTTCCAAGTCTTTCAAAAATCCAGAATACTTTGCATTCCGTAGAAGTGATTGACAGTATAATTACTGAAAAATTCATGAAGAGATCATTTTGAGAGGTGGTTTGACAAGGGGTAGAAGATTCACAATATAGTCATCTCTCTCTAATTCGAACTTCAAGTGGGATTCAAAAATTGTTCACAAAAGATTTCATTAAAATTTCAGGTTTCACTGATTACCACTCGCAAGGCTGTTTTTAATGATTACCACTCGCAAGGGTGTTTTTAATGATTATGACTCGCAAGGGTGTTTTTAATGATTACCACTCGCAAGGCTGTTTTCAATGATTACCACTCGCAAGGGTGTTTTTAATGGAACTTATTCACTTGCAAAGAAGGCTAAATGAAACAAGTAAATAAACAAAATATACACCAGAAGCAGTCAATATTATTCATAAAATGTAATACAAAAATACATCATTAAAAAAAAACAATTTTTAAAGTTTTCTTTAATAGTTCTTCTTTCTTTTCGCTTTGCCTCTTTATGAATGTGTGTTTTCTTTTGATAGTTCTTCTTTCTTTTTGCTATGCCTCTTTATGAATATGTGTTTACTTTAATAGTTCTTCTTTCTTTTTGCTACGCCTCTTTATGAATATGTGTTTACTTTAATAGTTTTTCTTTCTTTTCGATATGCCTCTTTATGAATATGTGTTTTCTTTTGATAAAACTTCTTGTAAATCATCTCCTTCATCGCAGAAAACTGCTGAAAAACCTCAATGGCTTTCTCTACCTCGAAAATTAATGGTTTATCGACAATATCGTTATCTCCTTCATCTTCTTGGATTAATTAATAACTTCTTTTGCCCGATTTTTCCGAAATTGCGACCTTTCTAAAACAATTTTTGATGGTTGCCTCAGATACTTCCAATCACGAAGAAGCTGATAATTGCATCGCATCTAAAATCAATGTTTTGGGAAACGTTCTTTTTAATTTTCACTGCTCTTATCAGATTTTGAACGATTTTTTGCGATATTTTGCTTTTAGAGAACATATCAGACATTGGTCCGTAGATTGGGTTTTTTATGTTGTGTTTTGGTGGTAGGAACACAAGCTACACAGATTTAAAACATTTAAAGAATAGCTTTATAACTTTTTTTAAACTTTTTATCGAGTTCCTTTGCACATACCTTAAAAAAAATTTGCTTGTCCAACTTTTTAATTGTGATCGATAACGACAGAGAAGGCTTTTGACTATTTTAAAGCATCTTTGTTTTGCCGATATACCAATTAAAATTGTTAGTAAATTCTCTCCAGCATCACTTGCAGCTGCCATTTCAGTCAACTGAACTTTATTGTGTTTACCACCACTATATTGCCTATCGTGTGTAAGATTCACTCTTTAAAGATCCTGCATTGTAATGGCTTCATACTTACGTATTAAAAAAACAAATTGAAAACAAACAGCGTGAAGTTTAACAATATAATTTTTCCTATTCCAAATTTAAGGTGAGTGCATAATTACCGTGGCAAGTGCAACAGTTAAAAACATTGACATTAGGAGCGCATATTAAAAGCCATCATGTTAACAAGGAAGTATGAATGCCATAGGTATTTTCGCAAAAAGTTTCGGGTTAGTAAAAGTCTGTATTGTAGAGATTCGAATTACACAGGTTTTTCCAAGACCTGTTTGTTAGGGAATTTTGAGCGGACCGAGGAATTTAGTTCGAATTTTTAAAAGTTCGAATAAAATGAATTCAAATTAGAGAATTTATTGTAGTTTAAGGGGTTATTTTCACTTGATACTTTTACGCGAAAAAAGTTCGTCGTGAACAGTTTTTGGCGAGAAAAAAACTGCGTTTGTTAATTTTCACTTAAAAGAGGAATTAGCGAAAAAACATTTCGAACACTACAAATAATCGAACATAAAAACATAAATATCAAAAAAAAAAAAAAAACAGTATATAAAAAACAAAATGGCTGTTTTTAACAGGCGAAAGCTTTTCGCTTTGCTTCTTTATAAAAGAAGAAGAAAGTTGAGATCCCGAAAGCGACATTACACACAGAAGAGATGGTGAGTGCGGCAGATATTTTGAGAGATGTCGTGACTGCTCCATTTTTATATTTCCAATTCGTCATCGGTTCAAAAAAGTAACAGCCAAACCAAGGAATTCGAATGTGTTGTTTTGACAGAATGTTTTTGTCACATGACTTTAAAGCTAGATTTGATTCGCCTAAAAATTTATTTTCGCTGCGAAATAGAATTTGTTCGCCAGTGAGTTGAAAATGTTTCTACTATCTGGCAAAGGGATTTATTTCGCAGCGAAATAGAAATTATTCTATTGCGCATGCGTCAGGCGAACTTTTTTCGCAATTTCACTTAAAAAAATTGAAAATGCCCATTGCAGGATGCCTTTTGAAGTTTAACCTCCCTGTTTTACACAAGTAAACAAATGCCTAGAAACGTCTGGCGATTGACTTTGTATTTTGTTTAAACTTATCAAATGAATAGCAAAGATGTCTAAAAATAAGTATCAGGGTTCTTGTGTTGAAACGGAAAGGTATTTTCCACATCCAGTTTAAAACTGAAATACCCCGAAAACTTTTGACCTATTAAACTATTCGAAAACGTTGATGAGCATAAAATTTAAATTCAAAAAAATTATAAGCTAAAAAATAAAAATAAAAAACAAAAAAGTAGTTATCAGGGACATGTCCCATAAATATTAAATTAAGAGTTTCATTTTCTATAAAACTTATTAAATATAGTTTATTATAATATTTATAGGGTTTTATAAGTCCTACGTGAGTTTTGTTTACCAGACGGCAATTTTTATTCCAGTAAAAATCGTGTATGTGCCTTTTTTTGGTGGGAATGTTTAGAAATGAGTCCATTGAATTTTCTCATTCTCTTGTTTTGGTCAGTCATGAACCTTTTAGAACCAGTTACTTGTCTATTAATACTAGTCAGAACGTTTGGATTATAACCATAGCGTTCTAATTGATTGACGTCGTAGGAATCCAGCCTATCAGAAGGCGAGTTTATCACACGGTTGATTTCCAGTTTTTGCTGCGTCATATATTGCTGATCGATGTTGCTGTCAGCTGCTTTCTGCATGTTCTTAATAATAAGCATCTGCCGGTTGTCATCATTTGCATAAACTTCTGG
Source organism: Euphysa ruthae (assembly GCA_035046665.1). NCBI lineage: Eukaryota > Metazoa > Cnidaria > Hydrozoa > Anthoathecata > Corymorphidae > Euphysa > Euphysa ruthae. Next base: position 16,418 of record JAUZNK010051730.1, read on the forward strand.
TGAAGGAACTTGCGTATATAGATTATTCTGATCACCGTTGGGAAACATTTGTCGTTCAGGCGGAAGGTTTTCGCTTTGTGGAGGTACATATTGTTTAGTCTGTGTTCTCACTCGCTCACCGGTTGAATTTTCTATGCGAAACCCTTGTCCGTACCTAATAAACTCTTTCAATCTTTCCATGTCATTGTTTTCGGGATTCATGGTAGCTGATACAGGGTTATAAATCAATGAATTGTCAACCTTAACATCAGTTGTAGTTCGACCAATAGAATTTTCAGCTATCCTATTAGATGTTACGCCAGTTAGTGATCCTGTTACTAGACGGACAGGACTGTTTATACGTTGAGCGTGTTCTACCGGACTAACAATATTGTTTTCTCGTAAGTTGGGTGTTACTAGATTAACAGGATTGTTCACACGTTGACCTCGATTTAATTTTTCTAAAGAATTTTCAACACGCCTATCTGGTATTGAATGATCAAAATAATTCCTGAATTTTTGACCAGATGCTATTTGATCATCAACAAATGTAGGATTTGCTTTATATAAAAGAGACGGTGTATATGGCGCTTTATCGTCGAACCTTTTCATAGAATAAAAGTTATTTGATTTTTCACGATCTGCATCAAACAAGGGTTCAAATGATTGGAAAATTTGCGGTTTTTGGTATTTGCTTGAAAGAATTGGTGAACCTGAAGTTTTTCTGTATGCACTTGGGACCAGTCCCTCATTTAGATGTTCACGGTACGTACTTGTGACCTCTCGCGGAGAGTGACTATAAGTACTTGGACTAAGCTGAGCTTGCTCTTGACTCAGATGCACAGTCTCTCCTAGCACACTGTTATCAATAATAGGATGTCGTCTTCGTTTTCTCATCATGGGATATCTACGAAAATGAGATCTTTTCGGATGTCTCCTTTTACTTGTTAAGTATCTTCTTATTTCGAATGGATCTCTTGAGATATCATCGTCATTCTCATGATACAGGTGTATTTCTTTCTTGCTTTCGATACGATGTTTTCGCAACTTTGTTTCCAAAGTATCATGATCAGACAGTTGCTGAGACAGAAAACGCGGGTCATCCTGGCTAAACCTTAAAAATAATAATAATAATCATTCAGATTTTTGCTTTTAATGCTTTAGAGTTTCGAATTTGGTGAAAATTTAGTTTCTCGACAAATAAGAAGCCATTAGATATAGAAATCACCGTATTATCTACACACATCACCGTATTACCTATACACATCACCGTATTACCTACAGACATCATTGTATTACCTATAGACATCACCGTATTACCTTCACATATCACCGTGTTATCTACACACACCACCGTATTACCTCCAGACATCACCGTATTACATTGACCATCAACGCTTTTTTTAACAAGAAAAGGACCTTATCATTACCTCTGGTTTCAAATTCTGACAAGAATTTTGTTTTGTTTCAAAACATTTCTATGTTTATAATAATAATAGCTCTCATATGACCGGATATGCGTATGGCATATAGCATTCATGTAAGTTGAAATACTTTGCTACTCAAATGAGATCTTTTAAAAATCAAAAACACAACCCAAACAAATTTTGACTTACCAATAAGTTTACATTTTTAGAAAAGGCGCTGAAGCGGTTTGGGGTTTTTATAATAAGATTTATAAGGTTACTTTTTTGCATATAATCTAAATATACCGAGTTCTAAAATAGTGGCACAGCTTAACAAGTGAGTTTATTATTTACATTGCGCTTCAACGACAACATTCAATGCATCGGTGATATTTCATCTACACTATTTTGTTTAGCTAAGTTGGCAAGAAATATAAAATTTCACATAGTTTGAACGAGTAGATAGACCTCATAAATTCTGTCAAAACTTAATTGGAAAATTATTTTTTAATGATTTACCTTCTTCCATCTTTCGTATCAAATTGATATCCATGCATATTTTGATCAGATTCACCTGACTGTCTTAACAAATTTTTATTTTGTATAGCTGATAGATATGACTTATATGATGGTATAACTTGTGGAATTGAGGGTGGCCCTCGTTTCAAGCCTGCCATTTCCATGCCTACTGTTAAAAGCTTATTTCTGTTTTCATTTAAACTGCGAATGTTATTCTTCATCTGTAGATCATCACTGGCCATCATTGATTTTGTCAAATTTGAAAGAGAATATGCCTTTGTACCATCTAATGGTATTTTGTAGGTTTTATTATTCTCGTTTAATACCATATATCCCTTCTTTAAGGTTTCGTTCATGGGCGGGTATACTATGGAAAGAACGGCTTTTTCTTTTTCCATTGTGATGACTTTTGCACCGTTGTCATATATCTGTTTGGTGATGGTTGTGTCTTTAATTTTAAATGTATTTGTATTATTAATTGCATTCTGTAAGTATTCTGGGGCTATACCTGATCTCGAAAGAAAGTTTCCAGTAACATCATCACTGGAAGTGTTTTTGGTAGGAATCTCGTATAAGTGACCACCTTGTTTCAACACTATTAAACCATTTTTTTCATGTTTCGACGGGTAATCTATTATTATTGGTTTGCGTGGACCTGTTACTAATATATGTTCTTTTCCCATTTCATCCTGTGTCATTTCGATGTTTTTACCTTTATATATTACCTTAACTTTTTTCGTGCCATTGCTTGGTTTTACTGGGTTGCTGGTTTCGTTTGACTCCAGCTTAGCAGGTAAATTCACAGCAGTGTCTTTACAGCCCACTTGAATTTTATAATCTGCATCACCGTCTGGGAAAGTTTGATAAACTGGGACGCACTGTGTTCTATTGTTTAAACTTTCAACCATTTTAAACGATTGCTTCGAAAATGCATTATCTTTTATCGAGTTGTTTTTGGTGCATTTAATCGTTGGTATCTTGAACTCAAACCCCCTTTTGTTTAGTACGATATAATCTTCTTCACATTTTTGTTCTTTTGTACTGTTTTTTCCAAGAAAATTTTGAGGATTTTCATCCACTAATATTTCCTTGGGGGATATATCATTGGAACAATTATTGGCTGTGACCAAACAATGTGAATTATGTTCAGAGGAATTTTGTGCTGTATCGCGACTTTCTAGCCCTGTTGGTGATTTATTGTCACTTTCTGGTTCTGTTGCGTTAAAGAGTTTGGTGGTATTACCAACTTCAGATTTTAATAAAGCTTCATAAAAAAGTTCACTTGATGTACTTTCAGTCGTCATATTTATACTTTTTGCATCAGGATTTGAACCAGTTTTATTTAATATGTTTGAAACGGCTGCATTATCATTCAGTTGGCTTTTACTAGTAAAGTTTTTGAAGTTTTCAATATCGATCAATCCTCTTTGATGTTTTGCTTCATTTGAAAAGTTGTTATTTATTAGGGTCTCATTCATGGCCGCAATGCTGTCATTCATGGCATTACTTTCATTTTTAAAGTTCTCATTTAAAAAGTTTTGGTTTGATATATTTACAGGATTGTTATAATTTACAGCATTACTTAGATTTAAACTAGAATTTGATATATCTTTGGTGATATTTGTTTTTGGATTTCCTTTTTTGTAACCAATAGTCGATTCAGAGTTTTTTTTATGGCCTATTTTGCTTGAAATGTTTGGCGTACTATTTAAATTTGGGTTTATATCGAATAACTGAGTATCATTTATAAATAATGTGTTATTACTCGTGGAAAATTCTTCTCCAGTATTTGAATCGGTAATACTTTGATTAATGTGTTTTATTGTCCTCATCAGATCAGATAATTTGTCTTTTGGAGACTTCTTTGTAAACTCTGCGCTCAATTTCTCGTTGAACAAAGATGTCTTATGGCGTCTCTCGTCCATTTTAAATTCTGCTTCATCTACAGGTTTTATCATTTGATAGAAGGAAGCGTTTCCTTGTCCAATGTTCCTTTCATCGTGCTCTAAATCGATCCCTCCCTTCAGTAGTACACCAACGTCATCAGGATGAACTGGGATCCCTTGAGGGTTGCTTATAGCAGGGGGAATGTCCGTTCCAACTGATACATGCTGATATGTTGGCGGTATAGGATCACATATGGTTGAATACGGATTTGTTTTTGCTCTTTTGGTGACGTTTTTGCACAGGCGTTTCGACGAATTTTCGGTTTTCGTTTTGGTATCATATAAGTTACTAAGCGGTTTTAATATGTCTTCTGTAAAATTAAGTTTTCTATCTCTCTTTAGAGATTTCAAAATTTCGGTAACGTTATTCTTATCAATTAGCCATTTATACGATGTCATATTTTTTAAACCTTCCTCTGCTATTGTGTTGTTGTTTATTTCTTTGTCATAATTGGTTGATATTGCTTTCATTTCCGTATTGCCATCGGTTAAAGAATTATTCATTTCAGTTCCAGCATTAGTAGATACGTTTTTGAATGCAGTGCTCTCGTTGGTCGAAGTCGTGATATTACTATCTCTTTTTGATCCGTTGATGTTGCTATCAAATATGATGTCATCGTTTGGCATCTCTTTGTCAATATCCTCCAAAGAATCAGAAAGTTCGTAAACTTTTCTTGTTGTTACATTCTTTGTGACAGCTAAATTGTGTTGCTTTTTCCAATCTTTTTTAACTGCTTCCCAAACAATATTTTGCTGTTTTTCTGACAAGCGGTTAAAAAAAGAATCCTTGATTATCACATCCTTCATTGCAGGAGGCTCTTCAAGTTCATCACCAATGAAAATGTTTTTTTTTTCTGCATCAGATTCGTTCAGTTTATCACCTGTCGATATGGAATCTTTCTTTGTAGGAAGTTTGCTCAGTCCTGTGCCGATCGATACAAGATCTTTCTTTTTACTGAAATTATTGAGATTGTCAATGGCTGCAGTGGATCTCTTCTTTGCAGCAGCCTCTTCAAGTTTATGAATGGCAGATAAGGATGTCTGCTTTAAATGGCCTTTTATATATTTCGTTTTATTTTTCAAGATCATATTTTTTTTACTTCTTATCTGAGATAAATTTTGTTTCTTTTTGTATTTCTTTCCGTGTTTCTTTTTAAGGTTTTTCTTTCTATTGCTCAATTTCTTCTTATTATTTGAGTTGTTTTGTTTTTTGCCGTGTCTTTTATGCTTTGATTTTTTGTTGTGTTTTTTATGCTTTCGTTTTTTTCTGTGTCTTCGATACCTTTGTTTTTTGTTTTTTGTATTCGGTTTTGTGATCTTTGATCTTTTCTCAACGCTTGAATCTGTTTTTCTTTTATATTTTTCTTGCATTTTTGGATATTTTATTGAACTCCTCTTTTTCAATGTACCTTTTATCGTGTTCTGTGCATGTTCTTTTCTCATATTTCTTTTATCACCGGTAACTTCTTCCGTGAGTTTTTCAACAAGATCTAGGGTGTTTTTATCCCGATTAATTTCATTAATTTCGTGTTCTAATTTGTTTAATCTTGTGACTTCTGATTCCGTTTTCTTAAGTAGCATATCTGAGATTTGCGAATCGTCTTCATGTTTTGGAATAATTACCCTGTGAATAGGATTTTCTGTTTGCTTTTTTTTCTTGATATTGGATGAAATAAGCTCCTTTGCAAATCTTGCGTCATCTATTTCATCTTCCTTTAAACTTTCCGCTTGTAACCTTTGTACCAAACCCCTTAAATGCTCAAACTGAACCATATCGTTTATTTCATTGGTTCCTTCTACCTTGTGAAAGTCCATGTCTCGTTTATCCCATTGCCCTTCCACCAGACTATGTCTCTGTTGATGATCTACTGGATTCTCAACTTTGACGTTGAAGTTTTTTAATTTGTTTATTTTATTTCGCGATGTTGATGTGAAATTATTACCTTCTTTTTTGAGTTGGTCAACGGGAAAAAGCCCTCCTATGTATTGGTTCTCAGCTTTTAGGTATTTTTCGATACTGTTCATTGCACCTTTATCGACATCATGTGATTCGAGTGTATTTCTTAACTTCTCACCGTTTTTTTCCAACGTTTCATTAAGACTTTTTGATTTTTCAATTTCTTGATTATTCACTTTTTCATTATAAATTTTCTCAGCATCAGACGAATTCTTAGCTTGATCAATCGCTTTGTTAATAATTAATTGCACTGTTTTATCAAATTTTTCTGCTGGACAACCCATGCACGTTTCATAAGTATGATGACCGTCGCCAGGGCAACCCTCACATGGTACAGATATGGGAGATCCTTCTACATGACATCCTACACATAATTGGGATATATGCGGATTGCGAGGAGTATCATGCAAAGCAGCTTTTTCCAACCAATCCCCTTTAAAATCTTCTTGGTTTACATCTGTATTATTTGAGATATTCAAATAGTTTTTGTCCATTTGTTTAATAATTGGATTTTTTAGGGTTTTGTCCTTATAATATTCGGGAACCTTCGTTGCTTCTTTATTCAGTGCCGTTAGATTCTCCTCGTACTCGGTGTTTGTTACGTTTGACGATGTTGTCGTTATATTGTGAATCTTGTCGTGAAATTTATTGGCAGCATCTGAATAGTATTTATGCTTATTCATTGCATCTTTTTCGAGAGAGCTGATATAGTCGTCATTTAATTTTAGTTTGAGCATTGGGTCTGATGATGTTTTATTATAAGTTTCGTTATAGAATTTTTCAGCTTCTGAGATAAAATAAGTCGAACCTTTCTTAGCTTCTTTGTTTAACGTTGTGAGATTGTGGTGTGGTAAATTTTGCAGTTCTTTATCAAATTCTGCCGACGTCACGGTGTTTGGATTAATCAATGAAGCTTCATATGCATGACTGAGATTTGGTTGATTAATATTTGATATGTTATTTCTCGTTTGAGTGAACTCATTTTCTTTATACCAATCTCTTTCATATTTTAAATTGTCTTCATTATTCTTCTCGTCATCGAAACTAAGACCTTCACTATCTTCTGTGTTAATGTAAATTTTTCTCATTGATTTCTTCACACCTAACTTCTTGTGATCTTCCCACTGCATGCTTGATGGTGGATGCTTTTTGGCTTCTTCTGTATCTAATTTTTCATTTTGTGTTATAGATTCAGTCAATTTCTTGGAAATTTCTGCATCGAATTTGGATTTTGTATATTTCTTAATATTTTTAGCTTCAGCTTTATCAGCCCCTTTTTTGTATTGCGTAGACTTCTTGACGCCTGTTTCTAATTTGTTACTATTTCGCAATATATTAGTCATTTCTTCACGAATAGACATGTCGGAAGAATTGTCAATCGACGAATGTGACGATAAAATCGTATCGTTTGTGTCCTTATTTACAAAATCTGATTTGACTAAAGTTTCATTTATCTCTTTATTTATTTCACCCAAGGTAGACCGCATTCCACTTGTTAGAAATACAGCGGATCCATTTACTTCCTTTGCAATTTCATCTACTTTCGATCGAAATATTTTAATTCTTCTACCAATCTCAATACTATCAAGAAATAGATCCAGTGCTTCTAGTAACTGAACGGTTATGAATGGAGGGCCGTTTTTAAACTGATTAATCGAAGGTTTATGTTCATTTGCTATTTTTTCAGTCATATTTACTAAGTCAGTATTAGATTTTTCGTTGGGAGTTGAATTATTTTCTACAACAAAAGTTTTATTTTCTGGATTTGTCGTATTTGATTTTAGCGTAGCATTCTGTTTAATATCACCTTGCATTGTTTGATTTTGCTTGGCAATGATATCAGCCACAGATTTTTGAAAAGCCTGCAGTACAACAGGTATCTCGTCAGAAGTTCTATTTTCTATATATGTGTCATATATATACTGAAGCAACTCTTGCACCTCTGCAGGCTTTTTAAATCTGCTCTTAGAATCATCTTTAGTTGGAATATTTTGATGTTTGTATCCCATACGGACACCTAGACGTCTTTTTCGTTTTATAATTGTTTTTAGCATATCTTTTTCCAGATTGTTCACTAACTTAACCATTGATGAGAGATCATTCAGGTTTTTAATTTCTTCTTTCAATTCATCTTGTTGAATCCCAGCATGTTCTTGTTCTGCCAATTTTTCATGCGCCCACTGTTGGAGACGTAAATAGCGTTCTCTCAAATCCTTATTTGTTCTGCTAAAAGCTTCATAAACTTCTGGAATCAACGGCTGTGGCCTATCCGAATCTGCTGGTTCCATCATCTTTGCATTTTGCATTATAGATTTGGTGATTGTTAAAGCTGAAGGGAAGCCGTCTGGAATATTGGGTGAATCATCGTCTTTGCCAAGCTTCAGTAGTTCTTTCACAGGGTTGTGTTGGTAACTACTCTCTTTACCATCAATCTAATTAAAGATATAATAATTCACCATAAAATCTAACTAATTATTTCCTTAGGAGATCAATGAAATTGCATAAATCCAGAAACTATAACTCCCTACACTATTTACTTCGTCCCATGGACTGGTTGAAATACTTTTTTTTTCTTAAAGAACTTTTTTTTAAATTACCCTTATTCTCACTTTAAACTATTTGATTAGCTACTTTTAATGATAGGGAAGGATGGTTGAATAGTTCGTACTTTTAATGATAGGGAAGGATGGTTGAATAATTCGTACTTTTAAAGATAGGGAAGGATGGTTGAATAGTTCGTACTTTTAATGATAGGGAAGGATGGTTGAATAGTTCGTACTTTTAATGATAGGGAAGGATGGTTGAATAGTTCGTACTTTTAATGAT
>JAUZNK010051731.1:0-15856 GCA_035046665.1 Euphysa ruthae
TCATCATCATCATCATCATCATCATCATCATCATCATCATCATCATCATCATCATCATCATCATCATCATCGTCATTAAATTATAGTGACCTATATTGCCACATATTAAAAAATTATACTGATAAACGTTTAATTTGCCACATTCAATTTTATTCAATGGTTCTCCGAACAAAAAAAAAAAAAAAATACTAAAATCCATAGAACTTAGAACTGTTTTAAGTTAAATATAGTAACTGTATAACATGCCAAATACCATTTCGGTGGCTGGCATCATTTGATTTTTGAAAATTGGTTGTTGACAAAGCTAGGTGCAGAATTTTTCACTTGTAATCTTTTTTTGGGTCTAATTTAAGAGGGTAATGTATAATGTTGCAGTGATAAATTTTGATAAAACGATTAATTCTCATAGGCTCTTATGTAGATGTAGGACCTTTATTTTCGTAGTGTTGGCAATATAGTGTAACATGATTTAAGTGTTATGTTTATGTGTTTGTCAATGATGAATTTTTTGCACAATAAGTTGCTTTTATGGATAGGTTGTTTTTGTGTGTTTCATGAATCTAGCAGTATTTTCATATTTTGCTGTTATTTGCTGAGAACTGAAAATCATGAACTTTTGTTCTCATTAAAAACTAGGTTGTTGTTTTAAAGAGACTCGATCTTGGCTTCAACTGTGAGAATAATTTCATCAATCTTGCTTTATTTAGATTGTAGATATTTGTATCATCAGTATATTGAAAAAAAGTTTATGCTAGTCAAGTTTTTGGTATTATGACATAGAAGTTAAGCAATTTTGTTCACAGGATTGAACCTTGTGGAATCCCAAAATTAATATCAAGTTTATTTGACCAAGCGCTCCTTATGTTAAAAAATTTTTTCATTAATTATTTCATCTTACTGTTTTTCATAGAATTTGAAATAGTGTCCCTTTGCTTAGCAAAATTTTATTAAAATCCCCTCATTTTTTCAAAAACCTGAATGTGTTGATTGATATATGTGTTGTTTCTAATATGCATAATTACTTTATTACAAATCGCTCAAATATTATTTTGACAAAACAGGCAGAAATTACAAAAAACAACACAGAAATTAGTCTACAATTAATATTATTTTGTATCAAGGAAATTTTTTTGAATAAATGCCGAAATTTTCTAATCATTTGGAAATAATTAAATGCAGTGACCCTTTCTGCCAAAATCAATCAATCAATCAATTCAACCAATGTTATGTCATGTCTGCCTTTTCACATCACATCATTATGTCTCCTATTTTGACCAATCTGGTTTCCACGAGAATTGGCGATTACTTCTATTTTAGTGATATTTTTGATGTTTACAAACTTTATGTTGTAGAAGTCTTGAAAAAGTAAAATTAATAATAGAATTAAATGTAGAATAGACTTCTAAACGATCCTGATGAAGTTCTGTTGGATGAAATTTGTAGTGATTTTCAGGTGGTTATTCAGAGTCAAAAAATGAGAATTTTTATGTTCTGCCAAATAATGGAAAGCAAGTAAAACAATGAGCCTTTTTTAAAATCTACTTAAAAAAAAAAATTTTTTCCTAGTAAAAGAATAATTTGGCTGAACATTGTATTTAAAATTTCCCTAGTATGTATCTCAAAACCTAAATCACACAAGGAAATGAAATTTTTTGTAGGCTTGTGTTTTGCAACTTTGTGACTTGGTTAAGTCTAAATACAATTTGGTGCATTGGCCAAATAAAAGCATATGCTTACAAGAGCGTAATACCATTCAAAAGTTGTTTCCGTTAATTCATTTCAATAAAAAGGACCAAAGACGCTTCCAGGTACAATTTCATAGCGGTTAACCACTGTGGGTGCCCAAATAAATGTCTCAAAAAAAAACAAAAAACAAAGAGGGTAATTTACAAATAAATTTGCGTGCCTTACTTGGACAAGACTGGGATTTTGATGTAACAAAAATATCCCAGTCAAGGACAAATCTGTTTTTCGCTCCCTTTCACTGTGAAGGCCATTTTCAACCAGTAAACGACTTCTAATGGACTGGAGACCAATTTTATTAAAGTCTCCATAGAATTGTGTTTCTGAAAAGTTTGGTAGCTCCATAGATTTAGAACTGGTTTGACTGTTCAAGGAGATTCAAAACAACGGGGAAAAAAAAATGGCCAATAAAAAAACGCGATCGTCTTCATTTTCATCCAATTTAAATGGAAAGGAAGGTTTTGATGTTAAAAAATGGGTAAATGGAGATATTGTAAAAACGCTGGAAGTATGTTTTAAGCCAATCTGGGAAGGTCATTTTAAAACTTCCCCACAGGTCCTTATACCATTGGGAGTCTTCGGGAGCCACTGAACGAAGTGAACAGATAAACATTAGTAAAAACTATGTCCCCAAAAACGTTATGGATGTGTCCGTGAGGACAGACTTTGTTTTAAAGGAATGTGTCATTGCAGAATTTAAAATTGGTTTTGTCTCTGGCTTCTGGATATGTAGCGAGAATTTGATTGAAGTGCAAGCTTATTTCCATGCTCTTACAAAAATTCTTTTAATTAAAGGATGTTTCTTTTTAGCCTTAACACAAATAGCACAAATGGTAATTTACAGCTAAATTTTCATGAATTTTTATGAAACATATATGACTTACACTATTTGTATATATATAAGTGGGATTTTAAAAGCTATAGCTCAGAAATGAAAGTGTGGATATCTGAGAGTCAACAGTAAATGGAGAATGAATTTCCCTGTTCTAGTACAGGTAATGGTGAATAATAAGGCTGTCTGCTTTTTTTTTAACTTTTTGTCATATCAGTGTATGATACACCAGTCAGAGACAGTTTAATGAAAAGGAGAGATAAGAAAAGCAAAAAGGCTCTGGCATATCCTATCCTTCTTGTGTACAGAATTACAGCTGTATTATAGGTGGTGTTGATTATTTCAAGCAGATGACGAAATATAGTTTACCACGTTTAGGAATTTTCCATCTTTAGCTCATTTTTTGTGGTGGAATATTTTTTTTCTACAAATAGCCAGTCAACCGTGCAATGTTTTCACAATTTATTACAGGAAGAGCTTGTAGTTGGACTAATTTGTGATCAAATACTCGATCAGCATTTGTTATGAACTCAAATTTAAGGCTGTTAGAGTGCGCATTCCTATTGTTGTAGAGAAGCCATTAGATTGCATATGTTGTTGTTAGAATTAATTACAGAAATGTCAAAATTGTTATTGATACAATATAAAACAACGTTGGGCAAAGTTTAAAGTTCATCTTTGTTTAGACATTTGAAAAAATAGAATATATTTTTCATTACCTTTTTTTAGCTTAGCTATGTTGAATATTCTCGATTTTTTTATTTTTAATATCATTGACTACATATGCTATCAGCACTGGTAGGCTTTAGAAGATGCATTTTATTTTTTTAGTAATACACTAACTTTTCCAAAAATTTGATAATTTTTTTCAAAAAAAAATTTGATTGCGTTGAAGCCTTTATGTTATTAAAAGATGATATCTCTGATGGCTGTTGCATAACTGATCATTCATTAAAAAGGGTCAAATTTTGTCTGAAAATAATAACCTTTAATTTCTCTTGATAAATTAATTTTGGATTTGTTTGAAACTTTTTAATTTTTGGAGAAATCGAGAAGCTCGATTTCTTATTGTTGAATTTTTTTTCCAGAAAGCTGTTATTCTCTAAATGCTTATTTTTATGTTCCTTTTTAGATGAAATTTTTGCTGAACATCCTTGTAGTAACAGTACCAAAGCAGGATTCTTTTGTCCAAATGGGACCACCTGCCTTGATGCATGGGAAGGTCCTAATTCTGGAATTACAAGTTTTGATCACATGGGTCTTGCTGCACTTACTGTCTTTACATGCATAACTCTAGAAGGTTGGACTGACGTTCTTTATCTTGTAAGATACGTTGTTCTTTACTTCATAGAAATGCACTTCAGTGTTTTTTTGATTCAGCTTTTTAAGATTTTATTTTGTGTTTGTGTTCGAAATATTTTTTAAATTGTTAAAATTTGATATTTAAATACAATATTTTAATATAAATTATAATATAAGTTATAATATTCTAAATAAAGAAAGGTGTCAGAGATATAGCTTTGTTGAAATTGGGGGTTAATTTAATAAAAAAAGAAACAAGTTCTTAAAGGAAGAATATAAACTTTTAGTTTTCATTTCAAATTTACCTGAAGGATTTTTTTAATAATAGACGTTGCACATTTCATTAGGTGGTCAAGAGAAGAAAACTGTCAATAAATATTTAATAAATATTTTAATAAATATTCAATAAATAAATATTTCAAAAGCGTTTTTTATTTTTTTTTTTCTCAAGGCTTGGCTTTTAATTATCAAAACTCATTGGAGACAGCTTCCTTAGTGAAAATGAATGTATGGTGACAAATAATCGATATTCATTGTAATAAATTTCCAGAATTTTGGTGTATCATGAATATCTTTACATAATATTTAATATTGCATAGAATTTAAATCATACCCTTCTGATGTAAATTGCAGTACTTTTATCAGGATTTGGTCTTTTTTTAAATAAGTTGCAGTGTTGGTTATCTTAAGATAACTTTGTTCCTATTTTCCCTGTGGGTAAAATGCCATTCTACTTCTGAACCTTATTTTGTTTTAAATGAAAGTTAATGGTTGTTTAATTTTTAGGTTGAAGACGCACTAGGAGGCTGGTGGGTTTGGATTTACTTTGTGACGCTTATCATTTGGGGATCATTTTTTGTACTTAATCTGATTCTTGGTGTGCTAAGTGGGTATGAATTTACTTTTTCATCTTCAATTATATGTCATTTTTTTAATTAGTAAAATTTTGTCAAAAAGCTTGATGCATTATACAATTTATGTGAAATTTGAATACTTTTTACAACTCTAGTATGTAAAAGTAAAATTAAATCCTATTTTAACAATTCAAAAAAATTTCTGTTGCATTAAACGCTAACAGGTTTATTTTTAGACATAAATGCAATGATGGTGTTGCAGTCACTGAGACACTTAGGAAGCTTGTTTGAGGTCAAAAATTGGGTTAAGTTTCATAAATTTAACATTGCTATGAAATTTATGGGGTTTTAAGGTTCTTCCAGCTCGGCTTATTACGTTTAGTTTTATATTCAACATTCAATCGAAGTCAGGGATCATTGTTTAAGACAACTTTTATAAGTTTTATTACCAGCATTTATATAAAACATCCAAATGTTTGATTAAGAATTTAATGTTAAGATGTGTATATGGCATTTTCATGACTTAAATTGGATTTTTTTGGCAAGTGATAAGTGCCATTTTGGCCTTGCCATAAGCAAACAGCTTCGTGTGAAGCAAATGACACTAGTGTTATCGCTTGACAATAAATACAGCCTAAAAAACCTGTATTGCATAGATTCAGATAGTTTATCTATATATTCCTGAGCAGAAAAATCTGGGGAAAGTTCAAATGGTGAGCCCCAAACACCAGTACTGAGCTGCAATTCAAATGCTGCATTTCTGTCTTAACTTTTGCTTGTCTGCTATGGCCGAAAAATTTTTTTTCAAATATTGCATATATTTCTTCAAAATAATATTTTAATCAACCCATATTTTCTTTAAAATAAAATTTCCGCCAACCAAAATTTTCTTCAATTTACTTTCAGCTTTACTTTTTATAAGAATGGTGTTTTTTTGTTTCAACATGGATATTCTTTACTTTTGGGCAAATATCATCCTAATATATTTTCAGCATGTTTTTAACACAGTAGCAACCCTCAGGGAAGATCTCATCCTAGTTAATCTGATAGGGTATATTCTTAGTATAAATTTTCCTAGGGTTTATGTTGTGAAACCATTACTTAGCCTTAATGTAACTGACGAGTTGGCTGAAAAACAGACATACATACTCCCGGAAATTCAAATGTTTTGTGGCGTGAATAATGTTTTTCATAGAATCATTGTAAAGTGAAAATATGACTTTTTGCTCATTGGTTTTTCTATTAGGATGAATATTCTTACAAAGTGTATTCTTAACTTTGTAAGCAAACATTCAAGATGGGCATATTCTTAGGATATTCTTAACTTTTTTTCCCATTTCATCTACTACTATTCTATTACTAGCCATTTTTTTCAAAAATATTTCTTTCGATATACTAAAAAAGAGTATATCGAAAGATATATTCCAGCAGAGAAGTTTTTGTATTATAATTTTTTATGAATCTGCGGAAGAATTTAAAGAGTTAGTTTCAAAATGAAAAAATTACTTGTAAAAGATTAATAATTAGATTACCTGTAAAAGACTGTTGGATTAATAATTAGATCTGTTGGTCAAATTATTAATTTTATTTTATCATGGATACCATTTGTCATACAAACTTTTTTGGAAACTTATCAACTAATAATTTGTTGTTGTATTATTTAGCTAGCCAACGTCCTGATCCAGAAAGTATTAATCAGCCATTTTCAAGATTGTTACAGAGATGTTTCTACTAGCCTTTTTTTTTATCTTAAATATACTTGTTTTGTTAAATGCTTCATAAGAATTATTATCCCCTGAAATAAATTGACTATTAGAAGCTGTTAAAGATTTTTGTTTTTCTAAAAAATTAGAAAATTAGTAATTAATGGTATTATTATTAGTAATAACAACCTTCTTTTTTTAGAGAATTTGCAAAAGAAAAAGCTCGTCAGACAAAATCAGGAAAATTTCAAAAGATACGGGAAAAACATCTCGTAGACGAAGCTGTAAAAGGTTATAAAGATTGGATACAGCAAGCAGGTGTTTTATCTTTCTTTCCCCTGAAACGCAACTATACCGCATGAAACCATTATACTGGTTGATTAGACTTTCTGACAATTTAGCAATTATTCTGTTTTTAAAGATGTTTGAAAAGTTATTTTTAAAGCTGGTAGCTCAGGTGTTTTAGCAATTTTAGAGTAAATTGAATGCATGAAGATAAAATATGTGATTTTTAATCAAATCCAGTTTTTATCGGCCTATTTTTAGTTCATTTAACTTTTTTTTTCTAGAGGATCTTGAGCATGAAGACACTGATGGCAGCAAAATTGAGGTTTATCTAGGTAAGCACCTGTTTTAAATTTCAGAGATTGAAGTTATTGTTCTGATTTTCAATTACTTATGCTTTTAAGAAAAAAGTTTTTTTTTTTTCATTTAAAAATAGTGTCGTTTTATAGAATTTGTCATTTTATAGAATTTGTCAAAAGTGTTTTGAAAAATGTAAAAGAAAAATTTTGATAACCTCAGACTTTTTTGATCTTACTTCCAAAGTTTTGAGAGTTGTGACAATGATTGTCAATTTGTTTATTTTGCAGTTTTATCATCTCTTTATGTAATTAATTAATGCATGCGCATGATAATTATATTAATTTTAATTAATGCATGCACATGAAATTCAATTTTATTAATGCATGTGTGTGATAATTGTATTCAATTTAATTATTGCATGTGTGTGATATATTCATTTTAATTAATGCATGCTGTATGCGGTAATTGTATTTATTTTAAATAATACTTCCATGTGATAATGATATTCATTATAATTAACGTATGCATATGATAGTTATATTTATTTTAATTAATGCATGCACATGATAATGATATTCATTTTGATTAGTTACATATTTTTCCTTAATTGTCGAAATTAATTAATTAATTAATTGTCTTAAATATCGTTTTTTCTTGAGTAAAAATTTAAAACTATAAATCAGCCATCAGCCATCAGTCATAATTCGCTAAAGTTTGAAGGAACAGCTATTTATTAATTTATAGATGGGCGCCGATTTACTGCAAAGCGCCAGAGTGAATTTCATGGTATTGAGATAACACCAAAGTTACAAGAAGCTATTGGGCAAACAAGTAAATCAGATCACTGGAAGTAAGTGCAATGTTGCTTAAAAATCTGTAATTTAGTTTTTATAAAAGTTAGTTCTTTCAGGCACACAGGTTTTAAAGTTAAAGTTATATAACTGCGACAAGCCTTCTTTGCTTATTTTGAATTGTGATGCTGTTGGTTTGATATTTTTGATTGATTTTTCAATCACAAGATTGTTATTACTAACCTTTGGTTCTTCCCTGGTTGTAAAAAAATGACTCAAAACAGTGGTTGTTAAAATTGAGCAACGTTCGAATTAGAGGACATCCAATTTATATTTATATATATATATATATATTATGGAGCTGTGGGCAATAGTTTTTCAGACATTGAATCTTATTCAGGGTAAATATCTGTTATTTTCCTAGTTCTTGTTTTTTTCTTCAGTTTTCATTTTGTCTTTGAAAATATGTGGTGCTAAGAAAAGAAGTCTTTGTTTTTAATGATTCTGTGCGACTTTATTTAAAAACAAATTAGCAACAATAACTTGTGAAAGTTTTCAAAATATTTTTTTTTTGTGAGTTGATAATGTAATACAATGAATAAAATAAATAGAGAAATCATAAGTCATAAATCATAGTCACAAATTTTGATGGGACTTGTCTGAAAATTGAAATAATTTTTTTAAGGAAACGACTGTCAACTTATCATAAACGATCGCGCAGAACATGTAGAAAGATTGCGAAATCACAGACTTGTTATTGGGCTGTTATTATTGCGGTTTTTCTGAATTCACTTGTTCTTGCTGTTGAGCATTATGACCAGCCTGAATACATAACGTTATTTCTAGGTAAGAAATTTATCTTTGATCACAAAATTTATTCGTAATTAAGATAATTCATTATATAAAAGAAATCTATATGTACAAAAAGTTATACTTGTAGGTAAGAAATCTACATTAAGTAAGAAATTTATAGCTACGAAATTTTTTTTTTACTTGTTAGAGAGAGGATTACAGAGGGTATCCTATGCTGTGAAGGGGTCCAAAAGAACATTTCCCTTGTTCTGCCGAAATGTTAGGACTTTTTCGAGAGAGAAACTGAGAAATTTTATATTTTCAAAGTAATTTCCTGGAGTGCGTTTTAAAAGCTGACGAAAATATGCTTCAAATAAATGTATATTGTTTTGAATATAATTTTTTCAAATAAATATATGTATATTGTTTTGAATATAATTTTTTCAAATAAATATATGTATATTGTTTTGAATATAATTTTTTCAAATATTTTCGTTATAGAGTTTATTAAAATTGGTTTTGAGATTACTAAATCCTTGTTATTACTTTTAATCTTAACTTGACTACAAACATTTTTTCTAGATCGTGCAAATTATTTCTTTCTTGGCCTGTTTACATTTGAAATGTTTTTAAAGATGTACTCGCTTGGTCTACATGGTTATTGGTTATCAATATTTAACAGATTTGATTGCTTGGTGAGATCTATTAAATTTTTTTTCTTTATCCAGGGATTCTTGTAAAATTTATTATAACTTAATTTTGGTTTTGTAGGTTATTTTCCTGAATTGTTATGCCAGTCTTGAATAAACCGCTGGACATTGGCATTTGTCGTTATTAAAATTTATAACTCAAATGATCAATTAATTTTGTCGCATACTCAGAACCAATTCTTTCCTTTATTATTACCGTTGTATGTTCAGAGTTAATTCATTCCTTGGTTCATTTTGTTATACATTCAGAATTGATTTATTCAAACAATATGTTTTTAACCATTAACTGTGAGTCATATTCTGAATGAAAAAAAATATTAATAATAAGTAGCTGAATGAATGAAAACCATGAATTTAAATATGAATCTAGCGGGCTCAGTTTTGAGTCACAATTCTTGGTTAGTTTCTTCTTCACACCAATCCACTTATGGTAGAATTTTTTTTCATGAGGTCGCTCTTTAAAAAAATTGCTACCCAAGGTTATCTGTTGGCCCTAGCCAATTGTAATCACAGAAAAATATATAAAATATATGTTATAAATATACAATAGGAGTTATGAGGTTATTAAAGAACAGGCTTATCGTTTTTACATCGGATTAGATAAACCAACATAAAGTGCAAGACAGTGTTAAAAAATTTTCAAAAACAACTGTCATGACCAAAGGTTATTCTAGGAAAATAATTTATGATTATATATTTATTAGCCTCATTCCTGGAAGTTGAGAAAACGAAAGTGAATTCTATGGAGGGAAAAATTTATCAAATGTTCCATAAGGGTGCTAAAATCACTCTAGATTCTGCAAAAAGTCCATTACAAAAACAAAAAATTAGTTTACAAAAATGCTAAACAAAAACTTACAAGTGTTGAAAATATAAATAATCAACCTAGAATAACAATAATAAACCGCTTCCCTATTCTAAAACATAAATCTCCATTAAAGACAAGACCACGTGAACCGTTAAAAGCACAATATAAAAATAAGTTTGAAGAATCATCTACACGTCTACAAAATAAAGAAACCGAGCTAGACTCAGCAATTAATTTAATCATTAAAATGAAAGAAAATGTAAAAAGGCTTGAAGCTGAAGTTTCTTGCAAGAATATTGATCTTTTGCAACAAGAAAATGTAGAATTAAAAATCGAATTAGAAAAAGAAAAATTTTTATACAATCATTTAAAAACTGTTTGTCAACATGATTTAGATTTGAGATTCATGGCATTTGTTTTAAAAGTTTTTGAAACCACTATGCAAAGAATTTATAATGGCTGGGTTATATTTTGTGCAGCATTGTTTAATAGAATCAATCTCACTTTTGGTTATGGATTTTTACTCAAATATATGCTAAATGCTTTTGTAAACACTGGTCATGGACTGACAGGCATTGTTATTGATGCAACAGAGTTCAAATTTTAATCTGCTTCTAGTTATGAAATTTCTAGTTTAATGTTTCCGAATTATAAAAGTTCTATGATGAGCATAGCACTCATTGGAATCTCAGCTCATAGTACAGCATTATTTTTAGTGATAAATTTCTTGGATCTATATCTGATTCAGAAATCACTGTGAAATCTGGCGTTTTAAATTTTGTTGAAGAAGAAAATGAGATAATGAGCAAGAAAGGTTTTTCTATACAAGAGCTTTGTGTGACAAAAGTTGTGATTCTAAATCGATCAAAACAAAAAGATCCAGACCAGTTTTCTCAAAATGAAGTCCATCTTAATTTTGATATAGCATCTACATGTATCCATGTCGAGCGATTTATTGGAAGAATGAGAAATTGGACTATATTAAATTATATTAATGTTTGGCTTTTTAACAGAATTGGTATTTTGAGTCACTTAGTATATATTACGATGCTTCCTATTGGTGCAAAAGAATATTTGTTTCAGAGCCATATCCAGGTGTTTTTTTGTATTTTTGTTTTGCGATATAAAACTGAACGACGTTTTATTCGCTACAGAAATTTTAAATTCTATCATAGAAAAATCCCTTCAATAAAATCTACCAAGACAACATTTTATGTGCATTTTGACAAATTTTCTCAATGATTTTAAAAAATCAAACTCATTATTTTTTATTTTGTTTGTTTTGTTGTGGATCAAGTTAAGTAAAATCATGTCATTCAATATACAATCACATATTTCTTTTACGATTTTATTATTAAAAGATTGTCCATTTTTATCAAGGAAAAGTTTTCACTTTTAGTTTCAGTTAAATAAGACACTAAAATACAACTGTGTGTGTCAGTACATGTCATTTCCAACTGGCATTGTAGATAATGCTGGGGGAATGCATCAAGTGATTGAAGTAGCATTTCTGAATTAGTGGGCGCATGTTTTGATTTCAAAAAGTATTCCACATGACGCCAATGCATCTGGACTTGTACCATACCTAATGTTTGACAGATGAATAAAAAAGTCACACTTCTTTGTATTTGATTTTGGTACACTCAAAATTTTAAACAGCTTCGTTTTCATAAAAGTTCTGATGATCCCATAAAGGATTAATCAAAGTTTGACTTGTTTGGTTTGCCTGATGTATTTTTAATAGTTTCTGATGCTGCAAATACTGAGTGCATGTGATCGTGTATAGGAATTTCTTCATCAAAATTTTTATTAAGAAGTTTAATAACTTTGGGGACATCTCTGTTGAACCATTTAGATTCTCCTGGGTCTGTAACTGTAATCGTAAAGTTATCTTGTTCTTTCTTCAATTTAGTCGAAACAGATTTAAAGGATGTCAATGACATTGGTATTGAACATTTAGTAGTTCTTTTATGCTATTGTTGCAGGTGTTCAGTACATGTCAGAGCAAGAATTGTTTCGCTTGTGTTACTAAAGTGTAATAAATAAAAAAGAAATGCTACTATATGAGAGCACAAACCAGAGACTCCAACTGGACAATTACGATGTGCATGTCTAGGCACATGATTTTTAAACAATATAATAGTTGTTCTTGATTGATGTCCATAGGATTTCACATAAGTTGCTTAGGTATCCCCACTAACACCTTAACAATCGCCATCTTTTGGCTCTGCAACATTCTAAAGGCTTCTTCTTGTTGCCTTTGACTTTCCTTTCTTTTTTGCAATGAATAATCTATAAAATAATTTTTAAGCCACTTTAGGTAGTAAGCTATCGTCGATCTTCCAAGCAGCTATAGTTGGAGGATCTGTGAGTGAGTCGAGACTGCAAATGAAAGTGAAGTTTTGACTGAAGATTTGGATATTTACGCATTCTAGCATTTAATTCATCTTTGTTGCCAGAAAAAGATTACACTATATTTCGAAGCCATTCAGCAGATTCTTCCTTTGAAAATTTACAATAATTGATAGTATTGGTACTCTATTTGATCTTTAGATTTTGATTTTGTGCTACAATTTTCAAAATTTTTCCCTATTTGAAATTCACCTTCCTTTTCACTCGACTTCTGGGAATCTGGTTTGTGGTAATACTGTGATCAGAAACATTAAATAAATTTCATTATTATTTCCTAATTTCCTAAATTAACTGCTTTAATTACATTATTATTATTGTAATTATTATTTTACTTACATTATTATTTTATTATAATTATTATTTTATATTTTAATTATATAAATCATTTTATTTATAGTATCTAGCTGTGGCTTTTGAGGAACACAAATTTCAAAAGATTGGAAATATATGTATAATATATCCTTTGCAAAAGAATATTACATATTTTTCTTTCTAGCCACTGGACTTATTAGTAATTAAAGATAAAAAAATTTTTTTTTTTTAAGTGGTTTTTTTAAATCAATCAAAACGATTGTTTAATTTTTTTTCTTGTTTTCATTTTGTTTCTGTTACAAGAATTCAAATATGTCAAAAAAGAAAAAAAATTCACAACACGAGCTAGCATGGCTTTTACAGCATAGTTTTAGAGAGAAATACTACTAAAAAAAGTAGACAAACTACTTCTATAGGAAGATAGTTGCTTTTATGAAGTTTTAACCTGTAATTTTTGTTGGTTTAGGTTGTGATTAGCAGTTTGTTAGAAGTTGCTATTACCATTCCATCAGAACTTCCTCCAATTGGTATTTCTGTTTTACGATGTATTCGGCTACTAAGGATATTCAAAGTTACAAGGTATCTTTCTACTGTTAACATCAATATCAAAGTGTGAAGCAAATTCGAATTTAGCTGCTTGCAACATATTCAGCAGAAAATTTTTTTGTCTTAGAATTATATTATATTTTGTTGTAACTAAAGTTATTGTGAAAAATTACAGGTATGATTTTGCTAGTATCAAATTATTCCTATTCGCAAAGTTTTTTTAAAAATTATTAGAGACAATGGCAGTAAAAGTAGTTTAAATACAATTAATTACATGTTTGCCATATACAATAATATTGAATTAATAATTCATTACATGGCTGCCATAACTATTTAACATGTGTTTTCACATCAGATTTTTTTTTAATTAAGGAAAAAAGTAGAGTTAGTTTACCAAAATCAAAAAAACAAGGAATATTATTAAATCTTGAACTGAAGATGGTTATAATTGTGGCCATGGTTTTAATAAAATTGTGAACGGTGATCCGTTACAATTTTAGATGATCTTGAGTATAAGAAATCTTTATTTTTAGGTATTGGGAGTCCTTGAAGAATTTAGTAGAATCTCTTGTTAACAGTATCAAATCTATTGCCAGTTTGTTGTTGCTTCTTTCTTTGTTCATACTCATATTCTCCCTACTTGGGATGCAGATATTTGGGGGAAAATATAACTTTAACGAAGATGAGCCTATACCGCGTAGTAATTTCAATTCATTCTGGAGGTCATTAGTCACAGTGTTTCAGGTGCATTATTTTAATTTCGCATTGGTTTAGTTTAAGTTTGTTAGAACAGTTTTTAAGTTTTCAATTACTCTGGATTTTCTTATTTTTTTCAGGATTTTTAAATTCTTGAAACATTCATATCAGTCTCGTGGCAAAATTTCAAAATTATGCTGCGGTTGGCATAAATTTCATTTTAAACATGCATTGGTTTGTGAGATTTTTATATTTCCACAAAATTAGGCTTTCAGTGTAAACAAACCTTTAAATAATAATAAATAAAACCCAAGTGATTTATTAAAGTTATTTATCACTCCTGAAAGAAAAAAAAAACCCTATGAACTTGTCATTTAAATTGTTAATCAATCAATCAATTAATTTTATTCAAGTTGGTTTGATTGATTTCAAATTTTGGGGGAAATAAATCATAGTTATAAAAATGTTTTTAAAGAAAATTATAAAGAATTAATAGCAAGGAATTAATAAAATCATTAAACATAGACATTTAATTCCCTCTTCATTTTTAAGGTAAGCATAGTATGTAAACTTTTTCATTTTTTTTCATCTTGTCAAATTCTCTTTTATTTCTTATTTTACGCTTTTTGTTAAAATGCAGTTAACCAAAATTTTTTATCTTTTTTTTTTTAGATTTTAACAGGTGAAGATTGGAATGCATGTATGTACAATGGTATAAATTCTTGGGGTGGAATTGAGAGACCCTTAAGTGCAGTAGCTATAATTTATTTCATCTCCCTGGTTGTTATTGGAAATTGTATCTTTTCTAATGATAAAACTCGATGTTATTTAACTTTTATCCAAAGGTCAATCTCTGACTACGGTGAAATTTTGGATTGTATAAGTAAATTTTATTTTTAATAAATTAGGCTTCTCAACCATTAAAAAATCTTTTTGAGCTCAATCCTCAGGACTCAAAACATGTTTGTTTTAGGCCTAAAGACCACATAATTTTATCAAAATCTTTTACACAGTTTTGTGTGAAATTTAAGGACCATAGAAGGCATTTTTAACCTCGCCACCTGCTAAAATTTCTCTTCTGGGGCCTGGGCCCAATTTATGGCTTAAAAACAACAAAATTAAGTGTTTTTTTTTTATGTAAAAATTTTACTCTGATTTTACTGATTTCTGATTATGCTGATTATTCTGAAATTTGGATTATTTTAGGGAATGTTATCAAGCCCAGTTCCCAAAACCGAAAACATGTTAACTTTGATCAAGAAATTTTTTGATATGAATAATTTGAAGAATTAAATTTTTCATGGAGTCAAAAGTCCATAAAGTGTATTTTGTGTTCTGAATAATTTCCTGTCAAAGTCTCTTTTTTTTTAAAGGGCGCAGTTATGGTAGTTTTAAAGGGCGCAGGTATGGTGGTTTTAAAGGGTGTAGGTATGGTGGTTTTAAAGGGTGCAGATGTAGTGGTTTTAATGGGTGCAGGTGTGATGGTTTTAAAGGGTGCAGGTGTGATGGTTTTAAAGGGTGCAGGTGTGATGGTTTTAAAGGGTGCAGGTGTGATGGTTTTAAAGGGCGCAGGTATGTTGGTTCTAAAGGGTGCAGGTGTGATGGTTTTAAAGGGTGCAGATGTGATGGTTTTAAAGGGTGCAGGTGTGATGGTTTTAAAGGGTGCAGGTGTGATGGTTTTAAAGGGTGCAGATGTGATGGTTTTAAAGGGTGTAGATGTGATGGTTTTAAAGGATGCAGGTGTGATGGTTTTAAAGGTTGCAGGTGTGA
>JAUZNK010051742.1:0-15853 GCA_035046665.1 Euphysa ruthae
AGTCAGGAAACACTCCTTTGCTTATCGAGTCTTTACAAATTTTAAAAAGTGGGACTTTGATTTCGTCGTATATATCATCTAGGTTTTAAACAGTAGGTAAGTTATCATGCAAACAATTTAAATAATGCTACATTGATATATAAATATAAAGCAACGAGCGAAAGCTCATAGTTAATGGATCATTGCAAATAATCAACTTTATTCTGTTTAAGAATGTACCAGCTTATGTTTATTTTTTAACAATTCACAAACTTGTTCAAAAGCTATTAATAAACTACAATACATAAGTTAATTCACAGTGTTTTATTTGTATGTATATAGATGGTAGGGGCATACAAATAAACAATAGAATCCTCTTTTTTTAAGAAAAAATTTATATAAAAATTTGGTGAATATTTGGCTGAATTTATGTAAGAGTATCTTTAAGCTAAAATTATTTTTTTTGCTACACAACAAACCTGTATTCAAATTTGATTCAGGAATCAGGGAAAAAGTGATACCAAAAAGGTGATCAATATCTTAATTTATTGTGGCATATTTCAACATGTCAGCAGCACAAATTTACTATTCTTCTGTGCAAATTTCTGTAAATCACAGCAAAAGAAATTAGACCAGCTGATCACAGTTGAAAGTGAAAAATAATAAATAGAAAAATAATTTAATAGAGATCTTACATGAATTTCTGGCATTTGAGTACTATTTGTAATAAATAAACTATCAAATAAAAAATTCAATTTGATTGTCTCATGAGATGAATTTAAACCCAACTTCCTTTGAGAGCCAGTGCTTTCTAACAACTGAGCTACAGTCTGACGAAAGAATTAATTTATATTATTTATTTGTTAGTTTCAGTTATCTAATTCTGCTTTTACTGGTGTATATAAATAAAATCCATCTATAAAAACACTGTAATGATGGGGCCGGTAAGCGAGTATTTATGAAATATGTTTATGAAATATAAGTGCTCTATATTTTACTGTTTAGAATATAGGGTGCTTACATTTCATGTTTTATACTTACTTGCTAATTTATCTGAATGAAACGTGTTTTACCTGATATTGCTGATAGGAAACATGTAGTCTTTGTTTCATTATTATATTTGATTATTAATAAACTATGGAAAAATTAAGTGTGTTTGTATTTCTTTTTGTATTTATATTAATGGAATATACTGTTATATATACTGTTTCCCATTTATTATTTATCTTTTACCTTGGTGTTTTGAAAATCATCAAAATATTTATTGTATTAAGATAATATTTTTTTAAATATAAATTTTTTTAATAAATTTTTTTCATTGAATGAAGGTAAAATCAAAATTTGGAGTAAAACCAAAATAATTTTTTAAATTTAAGTTTGACGTCTAGTGATTTCGTCAGAAAAAGAGAAAAACATTTGATATATATGTTTGGCTGTCTGAGAAACTTGGGCTATTTTTATGCCAAAGTGGTGCAAAGTTCAGTTAAATTTGAGCTTATAAACTAAATATCTTGATCGATATTTGGCTAATTTTGGATGTAGTTTGAAGACAATAACTAAATAGCAATATTTAATTCTGTCACAACCTAGGCTTTTTCAAAAAAAACATTTTGAACATGGGCAATGTAAAAGATTTTCAAGTTGCTCTATCCTGAATGATATTAATAATTCCTACCTTTCATTTATTGCATTACTCCCAATGAAGCCGGTGAAGTCCTATAAAACCAACTAAGTTCATCCGTCCATATTGTATTTTCTATGTGATTTTTTAATAGTTTTTTTTCTGAGATTTTGCACCAAGATGTAAGGTCAAGTATAGAAAATTAAGATTTTATACTTTTGAAAAAAATTCTTGTTTTATCGGTACTGGGCCCGAATATGATCAGTATTTTTGACTTTTCCCCCAAAGATACATTCTGATTCTTTAGAATTTTGAATTTATTAAGAAATATTATTTCTACTGAATTACATGTGTGTTTGCAAAGAAGTGATTTTATGACTAAAATAAACATTTTTAAAATTTTTTCAAAATTCTACTAACTTTTTAAAATTTTGCAAGAAGTTAAAGGACCAGAGGGAAATCTTTTGACTCATGTGATCATTTTCTGAAAATTCTTGTTCCTTTGCCTCAGGCCTTGAAACATCAAAAAATCAAAATCAAAAATCAATCAAAAAAAATGACTTTCAAAAAAATTTTTTTTTGATTTTCCTGAAATTTAGTTTGATGTTTCAAAATAATATTTATGATTACTTTTGTATTTTGGTTGTTTTGAAAATTTTATCAGGACCAGTCCTCAGGACCTGAGATATGGTCATTTTAGGCCTAAATATTTTTTTGAAATTTTTAGTTATCTGTCTTAAATTTTTTTATTTTTTTATGAAGTTGAAGACTATAGAGGGCATATTTTAATGCATACTACCGGAAAAACATTTCTTGGGCCCTATAAAATAATAAATTTAATCAAAGAGCTAAATTTTTGTTTTTCAAGAATTTGTAATTTTTGATTGGTTTTACATTTTGGTCATTTTAAAGATTGTTGTCGAGTCTAATCTCCAGAAATCGAAAAATGGTCATTTTAAGCCTAAAAACAACATTTCTGAAATTTTATAGAAATCCGTTCATAACTTTTTAGATTTTGTATAACATTATTTATAATGTTACAAAAATATTATTGGTCCGTATTTATAACCAGCATCTCTATTATTTTCCAACTTTCTCAAGATCTATTCATTGTTATTTTTCATGTTTTGCATGAAGTTTGAGTATGATAAAGGGGACCTTTGACCTTTTCTACCACTTTTCATCTAGAATTATTTAATGTTTTTGAAAAATTGTTTTTCGATTTTACTGAGATTTTTTGAAATATATCAGAAAATTTTTTATGTTGGTAATTTTAAATTTACTGGACCCTGACACTAGGACCAAATAAAGTTAGAATTTCTTTTATTTCTGATAATTTTTGCTAGTCTTTGAAGTTTTTATTTAGCTCATTGCTCAGGTACAAAAATGGGTTAGATAAACTAAGTGCTTCTTTTTATGTTATAATCTTTGAAAATGTTGTTATAATTTTAAACATTAATATATTTCAAAGATTCTAAAAAAAATGGGTATTAATATTTCGCTGGGGTTACGCACTGATACTAAAATTATGAGATGAGGAACTGCAGTGTAATATGGCATTATGTGTCATTCTTGCCAATTTTCTGTTTTCCTTCTTTTAGAACATTTTGCTTATGAGATAATAAATTTGTTGGTTTTTAATTTTTAGGGTTGTATAAACATTTTGATCATGAAAAATTTTGGAGAACTTATTAGGTAAGTAATTATCCTGATCAGTTTACAAAACCAAAATATTTTTTATCATTTAAAACAGCAGGTTTTATTCAAATAATATTTGCATCCAGTATATTGATATTGGT
Organism: Euphysa ruthae; assembly: GCA_035046665.1. Lineage (NCBI taxonomy): Eukaryota > Metazoa > Cnidaria > Hydrozoa > Anthoathecata > Corymorphidae > Euphysa > Euphysa ruthae. The sequence continues at coordinate 3,400 of JAUZNK010051742.1, forward strand.
CTTTCAGGGGGAAATTCTGAATAACACGAAATTTGGCAGGTAGATGCTAAAAACAATTTTTTATACAAAGCCATATATTTCTTTTGAGAAATTTTTAACGAGGCAAAGTTAAAGGGGTTAAATGTCAAAATATTGTTTGTACCCTAAAAATTATCAAAAACACATATAACGCGTATAGATGTTAGAAACTTTTGCTTTATTGTATTGATTATTTCTGTTACAAAAATTCACATAGTAATCTGAAAACCTGTAAAAAAAACAGTAAAGGTAAAAAATATATTAAATTATATTATGTTATATAGGAAATTTTAAATATAAATGAACACAATAAAGACTGGTTTTAAAGCTAATATTTATGTATATATATTTTTAGTATAAGATGAACAAATGAAACCTTTATCATTACTTAAAATTTCATGCTAGTGAACCAATGATCCTCAGTCGTGTTCTAATGAATACAAATTTTATATGAAACATTTATAATTCGGCATGTCTGACGAGGTAATAGCTTTATATACTATGTGACTAGTGAGACATTTTCGGTGAAATGGAAAATTTTCAAAGTTAAAGCAGTTGCATGTTTTCAATTAAATTGTCTGATGGGTTGGTAATTTTGTTGTTGTGCAAACTAATTATGGATTTCATGTTAGGCATGCAACTCTGACTGACTTTAATCGATTTTTTGTTTAATTTTTTATGTTTATGATGGCGAGGGAAATTTTTTTTTGAATTTATTATAGATGGCTGAAGATCATTGGTTTGTCAGTGTGAAACTTTAAGTACCTAAAAAAGCTTTATTTCTTCATCTTCTACCAAAAATTATATGCTCACCTATACATGAAAGAGCTCTTTTATTTATGAAGAAGAGATAAAGTTACACAAAATGTCTCTATAAACTGAGATCTCCACACAAATTCATTAAAGGTGGAAAATTGAACTTAGATACTCGTTAAAAAACATCCCAATAAAAAAAACGAGTTACAGTTAATGGAGAAAATCAAATTGGTCATCAAAAAAATGAGATTGATTCAGTAATATAAGAAATAAAAAGCAGTATACGATCACAATTTTGATATAAAAGATTTCTGTCCTTCCATATTCGAAGATTTACTGAAAAAAAACGATTACGTTTGCAGAAAAACACCAAAATTTCAAATGACCGTTCACTCGATGTCATTGTTGCTTTGATGAACCATAGGTATGCCTGCTTGTTGGTATGTTTCTGTTATTTAAGTTTTCAAATCACTATAAGCAGGCTAACATAAGCTTATACTGAGATGATGGCTTTACTGTATTAAAAAAATAAAAGTAGTTAACAATCAGAAAAATTTAAAAAGGGATTTGTAACCATGTTTAAAGAACATGAACTGGAAGTCACTATTCGATGCAATTTGAAAGTAGTAAATTAAATCTTACTAATTCAACATACATCCCTTACCACAAACCATAAGACGAAATTGGTTACTCTAATCTCCCTCCCAACATTATTAAACAGGTTACAATTTCAATAGAATCGTGTTTATCAATGTTATCCTCAATTGAAGAGATATTTTCTGACTCATTTCCAAATTATGAAGAGGTCTTAGAAAGATCAGGATATTATGGATTAGATTATAAACGAGCACCGGAAAACAAAGTTAAGAAAAATCGTAAGAGCAAAATAATTCTTTTTGTACAAGATATTCCTAAATCTGTTAGATAAACACTTCACTCTTCATCATAAACTTTATAAAATATACAACGGTAAATCAAATATATCATTTCTTTGAAATACATACTATTGCCTTGGAACTTTACTTCCCTTTAACTGTTTTATTTTCTTTAAAAAATTTATTTAAGTATGTTAGCCCAATGGTTTATTTAAGTATGTTAGCCCAATGGTTTATTTAAGTATGTTAACTCAATGGTTAAAGACAGCAGATTCATATCAACTTTTCACAATAAGAAAGGAATAGTGCACTTTGCAAAAAGATTGCAGTTTTATCAAAAACTGCTGACTATTGTCTTTTGCATCAAATTTGTAAATCAAGTTTGTAAATTTCACATGTTTAGATCAAAGTCGCTATTGAAGAACTAGCTTTATACCTGTGCTAAGCGTGCGTTTTACTGTTTGAGCTAAAGCTTTTTGACAAAGTATGTTAAAAAAAGCAAATTTTTTATGATTTTGTTTTATATGCCTATTATTTAAAAACGACCAATCAAATCAGTTGGCATTGTGGTGACCAATGAAAATGTTTGATTAAAATATGAAATCATGATCCAGTTGCATCATCCAATTGTTGATGTGCATTTCGCTACTTCATAATGTAAATGAAATGAATGACTAATTTCTATTATTTAGTTTGTTTAAATCGTGGTTATTTTTAAGTGTATTATTGTAGATCTTGGAAAGCAGTTTTTACTGTCACATTGCATTTTTTTAAAATCCACTTTGAAACTTATTGACAACATTGAGAAGGTCCCAACTTTCAAACAAAACTCAAGCAGAAATCAATTTATTTAGCACTGATATAATAGTCACTATAAGAATTAATAAGAAGTCGAAACCAAAGAACAATAACATAATGATTTGTATGGTAATGACCTTAAATCAAAGTTTTAATCAATATCATGTCTTTTTTCCATCAAATATCAATAAATAGCTTAATTTTCACTTATTACACTGAAATTCTAATATTTATAATTTTCGCTGTCATATTCAACCTGCTATTTTCATAAAAAGATGAATTTATTGATTTTTACATGTGCGACATATATTGACTTACCGACATGCGGTTAAATCTTCATAACTTTGTTGGGCTTTATTTTTGGTTTTTTGGACTTATTTATATTTTGGAAATCCTCAATAAATTTTTTATAAGATGTAATTTACCAGAAAAGTCTGAGTTAACTTGGTTGGACTAAAGTTAAATATTTTATGGGAAAAAAAAACTAGCATTGTTTAACAGTTGATCAATTTTATTTTTTGGTTTTTAATCTAAAGAATTACACAATAGCTATCAATGTAACTATTTATAAATTTATTTAATAAAGGTCATGGAAGAAGATGACAAAAATTGAGGGAATTCCAAGTATTAGTATTGACAGGTAAGTAGGTAATTTCACAGGTGAGCAAGTCCTTTGCATTGACAATTGAATTGTTATTATGAGTTTTATTAACAAAATATTGTAGTAAATGCAATGAAATAACATGATACATATTCATCAACTATAACTATTTACATAGCACTTATATCAGCAACATTCCCTTGATAACTTACTTACATCACACTGATATCAGCAACATTCCCTTGGTAACATCATGCAATATTTTTTCCGTTGATAACTTAATTGTAGAATTTTATCAAAAACCCTAGAATTGATCTGAAAAACTTAAAATTGATCTGAAAATTTTGTAAATATTGTTTGTAAGTGGTATATATTTTGTCTATAAATTACATAGAGTTCTGGCTAAAGTAGCACCTATTTAGCTCTAACTAGTTTTATACAGTCCTTTTAAATCTAGTCATAATATCTGTGAATCAAATACGATTGTTTTTCTATAAAAAATCTTCAAAAGTTATTTATTAATTATTTTTTCATTTGTCTTTGTTGTGTTAGTAAAAGACTCTAAAAATAGTTTTTTTTTTAAAACAAAATTTATCAATTATATTGGTTTTTTAAAATTTAGTATATGACTTATACTAAAAATAAATTTTATTTGCTTTTAAAAATATTGCTTTGCTCATATTGATCATTTGACTTAAGCTTGAAAATAGAAATTTCGTACAACCTATATATAAACAATTACAAATGGAAATTCTGTCAAAAATTATTACATAAAAGCAGTTCGAAATAAAAACTTCATCTCTTACCTTTATTTTAGAATAATCTAACCAAATGTATTAAGATCAGTGAAATTATTTATTCCTTGATACATGATGTAAAGAAGCTTTGCTTAAGCAACAAGAGACTGAAATTCAATAATAATATTGCATAAAAATATATTAAAAATTTATAGATTTAGTTTTTAAAGTTACCAATGTTTTTTTAATATTAATTATTCTAGAAACCTTTCCCGCTGCATAGGTTGTTTTGTGTTCATGATGCAAATTGATTTATATGTTAAAAAAATGTGATTTTAAAGGATTTATTTGATCTGAAAAGATACAATTCCAAAAAGAGTCCTAGATAAATCTCAGTCATGTGCAAAATTTTTGTTAGATGTCTGAGGTTTATGGTTGTCTGACAGCTTTTCTGAAGCTTTGACAGGATCTTTTCTATTTACTTGCTTTATATTTTTTAGTATTTCAGTGTCAGAAAATGTGCAGTTTGTCAGGTACGAATATTTAAATAACAGGAATAATTGATATCTTTCTATTCTACAAACATGTTTTACAGACTGCAAATTTTACAGACCAACATGGCTTTTGCCATACTCATGTTTTTTTTTTCAAAATCTGATTATTTTTTTTTGGATAAATGATTCCCTTTGGTGGTAAATATTTATGTTAATAAACCTAACACCCCAGTATTCTGCATAAATTTACCTTTTGGACACATAAGTGAGTCTCTTTTCTAATAAATGTCTAATTCTCAATAATAACCTTAATTCCCCAAAAATATATATATATAGAAATAAACCGTTGTACATGAATAAGCTAAATCTGAACGATCTGAAATTAATGCAGAAAATAAACATATCACAAGTGTCCTTCTGGCCAGCGGCTATCCACAATGGTTTATCAACTAATTGCAAAGTCACTAAGCCTATCCAAACCCGTTTTTCTACTAAATAAGATCCAATCTTTTCTGGCAATCTTCCATTTATTTCTACACTCAGCAAAACTCTACGTCGACTTTTAAATCAACATAATATTTGTACAACATTTTACTCTCTTCATACCCTTCGAAATATGCTTTGTCACCCAAAAGAAAAACTCAATAACTTTGATAAAACAAACATCGTCTGTTTTATACCATGTAACAGTGGTTCATCTTTTTACATTGGGGAATCAAAACAAAGTTTAAATCAGCAAATTTAGGAACATCAATGTGCGGTTAAGAAGACGGATGCAGCAAATAACAAAATAGCACATCATTGCTGGGAAAAGGATTATCATTTCAACTTGAAGGAAAAATCAATGATTTATATTGACACTAATTCCGTTTCTAGTAAAATTAAAGAATTGATTCATTCTCAACAAAACCCAAACCACATAAACCACATATGGTACACGCTTCTTGAAATCTGATGTCTTGTCGTCTATAAATAAGGTCTTCCTTTATAGTCCGCATTCGAGCGACTAATTGTCATAAATTATATAAACATTTTTTAATCCATTGTAAATTGCCTAAAGACGGGATTTGTCTCCCGAAACGTAGCTGAAATAAATCATTTAGGCTCATGGCAATTCTCAATTTAGTATGTCTAAGTTGACAAACCAAAACATTTTTAATAATTTGTATTCTCTCTTAAAAGAGCTAAAACTATAGATGGGGTGTGGCTCACTTCTCTTATGAATAGTTTGTACTTAATTTTTAAATAGTTTGTTTTGAGTGATTAGATTCTTATGTGATTTTGAATTTTGCTATACTATTTAATTTAAAATTCACTCTGTGATTGAATTGGCTACTGTTCAAATTTCCGAACTATGTACACAAACGTTTTTGCTTTAGGTGGAAGGTTCACAATGATTGGGTACAGGAGGTAGGTATGTTTTCTTTTTTTTTTTTTTTTTTTTGTTTTTTTGGCACTTGATATTTAATATGATTGAATTTTTCTCAAATTTAATATGTAAAAACTTCTGGAGGCATTTTTAAATTTTCTTTTTTATTATAGATCTGCTTTTTTACACAAAAATTTTATCCTTCAAAAATTTTCCCAAGAACCTACGGTTTAATCATCTAATATGCATATGTTATTGGAAATTCAATTTTTTTTTAGAAATAAAAATTATGCATATAAACATTCTTTATAAATTTAATATTCAACATAAAAATTTGTAAACACAAGCATGATTGTAAAAAGGGGCTTCGTGAAAAATATGGGATTTATTTCCAATTAGATTAGAGATATTTATGCAACCTAATGGTAATGATAAATATATTTTATATGTAAATAAATGTAAGCGCTTTATATACATAATTTAATAGTTTTTTTATTACATTAGTGAATTAAAAGTAATAAAGATTCAAAAAGAAATTTTTTTTTTTTTTTTTTTTTGTGTTATCAATATTATATATTTAAAAAATTCAATATATAGTTCTTGAGAATGAGTTTATATTATATATAATTTTGTTATAGTCAGCACCAAAACTAATTTAAATGTTCTAATCAACGTTCTAAGGTGTGAAATTTTGAAAGCTAGAAAATATTTAATACTTATAATAATTTCTATGTTTAGCTGAAATATTACCACTCAATTAGAAGCGTTGTGTCATGTTCAGCAGACAGTAAATTTTCATTGGTCATAGGTAATATTCTGTGATTTTTTGAACTTCTAGTGAATATAACAAAATGCTGTAAATTCACTCATGTCCTATGTCTTTATTTTTTTTTTAGTCCTTGCTGTATCTCAATAACCATTATGAGTTTGTTATATAACTTGTTAGAACTTCCAACCTTATGTTTGTATACGATTCTTTTAAGAATAATGTTCCAGTATCAATACCTAATTACTTTTCTGGGACTCTATACTCATAATTAATTTACCCGTGGTATTAATGATAGAAAACTAGCTCTACCATCATTTAAAACAATAAAATATGATAAAAACTTCTTTAGAACAAATCTCTGATGGAAATCTATAGATTATTCTCTACTAAATGTGACATTTTTCATCAGTATGAATCAACTCTTGATTTAAACTGAACCCAATTTAAAAGACTAATTCGTAAAGTTGTTTGTACTTAATAATCTCTTCATCAAAGTTTGTTGCATTATTTTCATAATTAATTTTTTTTTTTCCGATGAAACAAAAAAAACTGGACGGAGTCACCGCCTTTCGTCAGCTCTTGCTCTATGAGTGACTCCCTCCTATTAACCAATTTTTTATCCAAGTTTATCGTACTATTTATATTATTAAATATTTTTTTCTAATTTTTAAATGAAATTATAAATGTATATTTATTGGTAAAAAAGGAAAATATAATAATAATTATAAAATTATTTGCTATCTGTGGTCTTAAGTGTAATGAAGTGACAAATTTAGATTTTCAAAGAAAATTTTCAAAAACTCTTTGTTGATTTTTTTTTTTTTTTTTTTTTAAGCATATATCCACCTTTATTTAACTTATTAACACATATGTCTCAATCATAAGAAGATAGATGTTTTGTATGAATAATAACTGTTTCCTCAAGGAAGGGTAGTTCATCAAAACGTAGGGTAAAGTCTCGATGAATAGTTCTAAGTGCTCTCTTTTGAACGCTGTGTATCACATTATAGTCAGTTTTCTTACAAAACATCCAAATCATTGGATAATACAAAAAATGGCTTAAAACATAGCTGTGCACGAGAGCTCTTATCTAAGCGATATTCAAGTCCTTTCTAATCAGACAAATCATTTTATTATCAGTCTGCATACATAAATTTGATATGTCTCGGAAATCTGAACCACTCTTTTAATCTGAGTTTATCCTTGTAAAGTCGTGATAACACATTTTCAATTGAAATATCACACGCATAGAGTGTGTTATCATCTGCGAAGTTACAAATATCACAATCCAAAACAAAAAGGAACATCTCATTTATGAAAATATTAAAAAGTAGAAGCTCAAGTATGGAGCCTTGGGGCACACCTAAAATTATATGCAACCACTTACTAAAAGTGAAACCTAACCCTTTGTTTCCTTCAACAGAAGTAGCATTTTATGAAACACAAACTTTTAGATGAGAATCCGTATGGTGAAAGTTTAGCTAAAAACAAGTCTTGAGGGATACAATCATATGTTTTCGATAAATCCATGATAATTTTCCCAATTACTCCTTTTGTATCAAGACAGCGTTGCCACTTCTGAATTAAAAGAGACAAAGTATGTTGAGCTGAAAATCCTTTGTGAAAATCTTTGTCTAGGGCTTTATCTTTTTCATGAGCAGGAATTATATTTTCCTATTTAAGTTCATCTGGAAAAGAACAGTAATTTATTGAAATTTTAATGCAATCAGTTATGTTGGAGCAATCATAAAAAGCCAATAATTTTAGAAGCTTTAGTTGTCACTACCCTTTTTCAAGTTTATGATGATATCATAAACTTTATTGTTTCCACCTAAATCAAAAGTGTTTGTAAACAATATTTTTCTCTGATTGAACTTTAAATATTTCAAACACCATGTAATTTAGTTGGGGTTTATTACAGGATTTAAATGCATGTGCAGCAATACCCCGATTGACCCTCATATCACAGGCAGCCAATTTATGGCTCTATACTGCTCAGTACCAATATGTGCACAACTATCCAATTTTAAATAAAATCAATTATTTTGTGCACTTTCCAGACTGATTTTAAGTGCTTCTTTGATGCTTAAATACTAGGCAGAAGATGCATAGCCAAAGTGAGTTTGAATCAGAGCACTGCATAGAGCACACTTTAAGGTTGGTGTTAAGAAAGGTTTTTTTCTTTATAATGCCACTAATTATTAACCCTTTGTAGGCCATAGTCAAATTTCTAATGTATAAGCAATAGACCAGTTATTTTATAGCAAAAAAAAAAAAAAAATGTTTGTTTAAACTATTGGTCATGATTTCTGTTTTACTGAAGTGTAGAAGTTTAGCAAGGGCTCATTTTTAAGCTTATACGTTATCTAGCTATGTTTTATTTTTTATTTATTTTAAATTTATTATTTTTTTTGCAATTTTGTAAAAAATATATTACCTCAAAAATGAAAAAAACTAAGCTGTTACTTTAATAATTTTGAAAATTTTATTTTTGAGATACGTAAAAAAAAGTTTGAAATAGGGCCTGGAAAGTTGTTTTGTAAGAAGTTAAAAACAAACATAATTTTAGCAACCTTAACTAGAGCAGAAATAGGAGGAACTTTTTAAATCAGTAAAAACTTTAGAAACAGTTCTAAATAGATATGTTATTATTCTGAGAGAGCAATGTTGAATAGCATGCAATTTATTGTCAAGACTTTCCTGCTGACCCCAAATTTGGCAACAATAACTTAAATGAGAGGAAAATAATGAAAATTATAAAGAGTGTCTAGCCGTTTTATCAGCATAATAACAAGAATTTGATTGGGAGAGAGAGCTAAGTAATAATGCATGATGTCAGCTATTCTTTTTAGAGATTTTGATACTTTGTTAATAAAGTTTTAGACAAAAATGTATTTCTCAAAAAATTATCTAGGTCAAAAAGAAAAAACATTTTGTAGACCCTGGATTACTGAAGCTATTTTAAAATCAATATTTTTAGAAAATATAATACACAAAGCTTTGCAGGTCTAAAAATGCTGCTGATAAAAATACCTTAATACAAGAATTCAGACAGTATAGAAATACAATAAAAAAACTTACAAACGTAGCAAGAATAATAATTACTGTCATTACAAAAACTATAATAAAAATAAACTGAAAAAAAAGATGGCAAGGTAAAAAAAACTGACAATTAGTTTAAATAATCAGGGGGTGATGCAGGGATTTACCTTGGGTGCTGTTATAAATTTTAATATCCGTATTGGAACCCTTGGCTCCAACATCATCCAGCTGGGGTTATGGGGGACCCTTTGAGCACAACATGTAGTGTTTGAGGTACAACCCCTTAAAAATTTTGAATATAGGCTACCTTGAGATCGTTATATAAGGCATATTTCACCTTTAATATTGTTAAATCAAATCATTCTTTAGGTTACTTCATCACTCTTCAAATATCAATGCCCCATTTTTATTCTGATAGCGATGTTATGTAGCTTTAATTATATTCAAGGCAGAGACTTTGTGTAAACGAAGACAGTGATATAATATAGATTTAACATAAATTCTTAGAATTATATTTTCTTCCATTGGCTATTAACTAATATAATTCGGTATGACATAAGTTTGTATTCATGGTTTCCATATATTTAAACATGCGCTGTTCTTTAAGCAAAATAAACACACTTTTATCCTGCCTCTAAACAGTTCAGTAAGCGACAAAATATGCATCCCAATAACAGTATAAAAACTTATAATAATCAACAAATAAAAATTTAAAGTGTTTTAGTAAAGTTAAAATGCTTAAGTGATGTTTTTTTCGTGTCAACAAAATAATATTCTTTAACTTACTGAATAGCGTTCTGTTGTTTTCATAACATTACGTTTTTAATTTTGGTAATGCGGTTTGAATCATACTTCCGAAAAATTATCAGTACTTTTAAATATAAGTATATGTGATTGAAAGAAAAATAATAGAAAACAATAAGATTTATGCAAGCCTGCGGACTTGAGCTAAAGAAATATGTTGATTTACTTACAGTCCCAGTATTTGAAACCTACTTGAAAGATCAATTGAAATATAAAATTTAAAAAATAGATAAAAGCCTTATTTATAAATAAAAAGAAAAGAAAAACATTATGGTGTGGGAGTTTAAGTCTCTAACATATCTTTCTAAACAAGATTATTATTTAGACATGCTTGTAAATTATTTAAAAATATTTACTTCAAAGTGAAAAAGCGTGAAACCGGACTGGTTTGGGATTGGGACATTTTTATTACACGGAAATCCTGGACTAGATTTTAATGTCTCTGCTAGATTTTAAAGATTTAAAGTTAAGAAGAAAGATACCTAAGTTAAAATATTCTCACATCTATAATTAATACAGATTAAAAATATTAAAAGTTTGACGAGTCTTTGCTATTAACAAGACTGAAAGTTATGATACTGAATTTGGTCACTCTTTTGGTTGTGGGTTCGAATCTTACAGAGTCCATTCATTATTTCTATTGGCTTCACAGGATACCACTTGTGTGTAATAGAATTAGCTTCTATACACATGATAGTTGCAGATATTTTGTGAGCTGTTATTTAAGTTTTGCAGTGTTTAGTTGAATCATTTCGTGAATTTGTGGTAACTTTATTTTTATGGTTTTCAGGTCAAACAACTGGTAGTACAAATAAACTGAGTATTAGGAAAGGTCTACGAAAAGTTTCTTTGAAAGACAATAGTGTGAAAAGGAGGTTTCCCACAGATGAGACCGTTTTCAAGATAAACAAAGGAATAAAAACATTTGATTTTAGTAAAACCAGGAATGTTTTGATAACTGGAGGTGTGTTTTTTTTATTCTTAAAATTTGCGTTCTGTTGCTACCATGATATGAACTCAATAAACCATTTTATAGGTTTCATTTAATTACAAATTTAAAGGTATTTAAATGTTGAATACATTCCCTCAGGACCATCTACAGTCAGGGCTTTTCGTTTTGTCCAAGCCAATTTTTATTGGCTTATTTATATACTAAAGAGAGTGCTCCAAGGTTAATAAATCATAAATGAAAACCCTTCACAAAATAAATTATTAAATAATGTTTCATGTCAACGCAATTCATCAAGTAATGAGAAACTTTTTATATGATAAGATTAGGTGTTAGATAATTAGGGAATTGAAATTAAATATGTGGAATACGGCAAATTAAAAATAGTGTTAAAAGTACAATTTTTTATTATCAATTAGAATTTTGAGAATTTTAACATAAGTGACAATTTTAGTAAGGGTTTTTTAGCTAATCATTTGTTTTGTTAGCAAGCAAAAATTTCATGGTGTCATTTCAATATTAATTCTGTGTTTTTTTTTTAATGATTCTGCCTGATTTTTGTAAGAGAAGATTTGTAATTTTTTTGTGGGCAAACTGGGAATTTTTAATAAATGTTTTTATGTTTTACTGTTTTTGTGGTGCTGTTTTTAAAGTAGGTCACAATAGTTTTGGAATTTGTTTTCGTTCTTTTTCATTTACCAGAAATAGCCTAAAAGAGAAGTTTTTTTTTGAACATTTTTTGTAATTCAAAGATACTTTGTGGTTAACATATCTTTTTTTAAATCCCCAGTATAATAATCTGATATAATTTTTTTCTGTTTTATTTGATCTGGTGAAGCAATGTGTTTATAAATTGTTGTTATAAATGTTGATGTCACTACAATGTAGCTTCATTTAACTGTGTTGCGGTTAAGACATTTTCGTCCATAGGATAATTTTCTTTTTGTCTAAAATTGCAATTTAACTGATTTTTTATTTTTTTTCATTCTCAGAAGTCAGTTATTGTGACTTTCTTATAAATCTCTCTATGTTTCTGTGCAACTGTAGCTTCATTTAACTGTGTTGCGGTTAAGAATTTTATTTGAGCATGGAAAACGTTTGTCAATTAAATCTAAAAATTTCTTTTGAATATTGGTTTAAACTTTCTTGTTAAATTTAGGGCTAAACGATATGATAAATAATAAATAATCTCTATGAAAAGTATTGAAAAACCGTAAATTATTCTGAATTTAATGAAATATA
>JAUZNK010051753.1:0-15850 GCA_035046665.1 Euphysa ruthae
TACACACACACACCAAGCATTTAGGGTGTTATAATAATTATTTAATATGCTAAATGAGATTATTTAAATTATTCACCCCTTCCTTTTCTATATTAGTAGCTATATGAGGTGATATTTTGTACCAAGTTATGTTGTTATGACATAGAATAGAGGGGAGGGCCATTTGAAACAATATTTGAAAGGAAAATATGAATATTTTTTTATAATTTATTTTCCGTAATGGCGGAAGATGATAAAAAGTCAAAACTTATTAAGAGACACACGGCCCTGGTGTACTTAGATCTCCCATATGAGCTTTTAGTAAAAAACCGCTCAGCCAGACAACCATAAACTTATTGCACCGACTCGAATGCTACTCATACGCTGAGTGGGCGATACCTGGATTTGAAACCAGAACCTAACGGTTGGGAGTCAGATGTCTTACCAACTGAGCTATCCGGGTACATAGATTATGTACTCAAAGATTGAGTTATTTAGATGGAGTTTCTCAAGATTAAGTTTCCTTTATACACTAGTAACTTCTTGGTTGGAATAATACCTGCCCAAATTTTTTGGTAAAAAATATTTTTCTTTTCTTTGTTTCAGAATTATCATAAAAACCTAAAATTTAAAAAAATACTAAATGCAAACCTTCTGAATTTATACCTAAAATAGCCTTTTATTCAAAACTTATGCCTTGTTATGAAATTAGAAAATGTTAGTCAAATTGGAAACGTAAATTTTATTATGATAAAAATTTCATTATGGGTTTTTATGTTTTTATAGTCAAAGAAGATTTTTTCAAAGAAGCGTTTTTTTTTTGTTATAGCAAATCATTGAAATTGGTAATGTCACAGATGATGACCATTTGTCATTTGATGAATTTCTTAAGTACTGTGCAAACCACGAACAAAAGTTATGGCTGGTTTTTAAAAGTATCGACACATCTGACTCGGGTGAGTATTCTTATTTCTGTTTTTTTTTTTTTACATATATAAATACATACAGAAACACAGACACATACGTACATACATACATACATACATACATACATACGTACATATATACATACATACATACATACATACATACATACATACATACACGCACGCACATACCTACATACATACATACACGCACGCACATACATACATACATACATACACACACACATACAAACGTATATACATACGTACGTACTTATATGCTTTATATTTTGATGAATAATTTACTGGTCCTAATTCACTGTATTTTTACATGTTTAATGCTAGTTATGATGATCCCAGTAACTGGGATTCTTAATAATATTAATAAATTAAATAATACAAATTAATAAAAAAAATATTGTTATAATAAATAATTTTATTTAGAAAGAATGGGTTTTAAACCTATGATGAATATAGATCAATAAATAAAAATAGGTTAATTTTGTTGTGGGCTTTAAACCAGCTAAAATGTACATACATTTCAAAATAACGGGGAAAAAAAAACATTTAAAATAAATAATTTTGCTTTGAGTTTGGGCCTACATTGTCCATTGCTATATTAATTACAATTACTAAGCAACCTCAACATTAGTTTATATATAGTTTTTATATCTCCATTTTAAAGTTATGATAAGAGTTGGTTAATATATTTGCTAAATATTAAGAGTACACGGTTAACCTTACAACTGCTAATGTTTTAATTATCTAAAAAATATGTGTACTTTCATTCTACTATTAATTTATTTGTATTTTGAAAAACTATGATGAAATTTGTTGTTGTTGTTTCAATTCGTTTTAAAATTGTTCAAAGAAAATTTTGCTTGGTTGAAATATCGCTTTAAAGAAAATATTGGTTGATTAAAATATTTTTTTGAAGAAATGCGTGCAATATTTGATCTAAAATATTGAAAGACTGAGTAATGCAGCATTTGAATTGCAGATCAGTACTGGTGTTTTCTATCTTCCATGATAAGAAAGTTCCTAATTTATTAGTTACAAATTTTGCTTTCTTTGCAGGAGATGCCATTTAAAATGAGAACACAACACAACAAACTATGTTCGAACAATAAAGTAACTTTCTAACAGATGTGTTTTTCGATTAATTTTCTCGTGTATGTGGCGTAAACATAATCAAACTTACACATGTATGAAAATAACAATGGAGTTTATGCGATTTGAATATTTTACCATGATGTGACTTGATTTAGTTAAAAGAATGCTTTTCGAATAGTTTATCATGACATGACTTGATTTAGTTAAAAGAATATGTTTAGAATATTTTATTGTGACATGACTTGATTTATATCATTTCATACCAATCAGGATATAATAACACTTAATATTATGGTGAAAAAAATATATGGGGAGTGCTACTTCACAAAACCTAGGCGTGCAATAAGTCAACTCTTTCTTTTGTTGAGATGTGCGTGGAGGCTTGCACGTGTCATCGCATGCCTTTCATCTTCAATCTTGAATCTTTTCAAATTTTTTGTTCATTTTTCATCTTGGGTTTGAAACTCACTTCTTCTGCACTGTAAACAAATCATACTTCGGAGAAATGAGAAATAATTTTAAAAATAAGTATAGGCAATAGAATTTTAAAACAAGCCTTCAAATTATACATTAAAATATAAATTATATACAAATAAAAGTGATTATATTGAAGTTATTGTGGTTTTACCATGACTGGTTGTTTTGGAAGTCCATGAATAATTAACGATTAGGTTAAATTGAAGTAGACTTAGTAGTTGCTAAGAAATTAAGTGAATCATAGACAAAATAAACCGTTTATTCATTTTGCAGTAACATCAGTATTCTCTAAAAGAAGCATTATTCAGAACGGATAACTTTGCTCTCTTATCTTTATACATGTTTTGAAGAAGTATATTTTGCAGAAAAAATATTTGTGTTTGCCCATTTTTTAATTATGCAATTTTTAATTATTATATTTATTCCAAAAACGACATAAAAGTGGTAGAAAATAGCAGTGAAATGTACTCATCTATGATCAGTTAAATATATTTAACCACAAACAGACTAAAATAAGAGCTAAACTTTGGAAATTTGAATTACAGGCTATAAATTCACGCAAACAATTAAACACTCAGTTAATTTGCCAAAGCTCTAGGCGAGCTCGAGCAACTGTTCAGGATTCATGGCAACCTCTGATACATAACATACATACATACCATCATCGGGAAAGGTAAGGTAAGGTCAAAAAATAGAAGAGAAGAAAAGAAACAATATTGATTTTATTCATGTCCATTCTTTCAGTAAATTTCAAGTTTATATTAAAATCCTCAAAAAAAAAAATTGTGCTTGTAATATTGCCACTAAATAATAACCATTATTTTTGAAAAATATATCCGCCTATCAATAAAAACAGAATTAAAATCAAGAAATTGTTCATTCTACTTAAATATTGTTTGATGTCATTTATTGTTCTTTGCTATTTATTTATTATGTTTTTATGTCATCATGATAAAGTTCAGCACCATTCATAAAATAACAGCTACATTTTTTTCAACAGGTTAATTTCTTTTACCAACATGTTTTTAAAAAACCAAAATTTTGTTGCAATTGATAAAAAATTTTTCCAGCTAATTTTTTATCAGTTCTGTAGAATATTTGCTAGCATATATAA
This sequence comes from Euphysa ruthae, assembly GCA_035046665.1. Lineage (NCBI taxonomy): Eukaryota > Metazoa > Cnidaria > Hydrozoa > Anthoathecata > Corymorphidae > Euphysa > Euphysa ruthae. The sequence goes on from JAUZNK010051753.1 coordinate 3,610, forward strand.
AAAATAACATACATTAGTTTTGGTTAATGGGCTCCCATGGCACGAATTTGAAATGAGTATTGGGTTTGTTCTAGTGTTCTCAAACCTATTTAAACATAAAATTGCATGAGCAAACATCAAATAAAACATTTAATTTTCTGACTCCTTAGAATGATAAAATGTAAATTGATAAAATGTAAAATAATAGGGAAATGTTTATGTAAAAGATTAATGGTAATGCCATTTTTAAAAGTAATTGGTGATGCAAGAAATTTCAACCTTATCATTTCTTTATAATTAGCTAGTATTATATTTTTAGAGATTATTTTCAGTTTCTTTGAAATACAAATCGGAGAATTTTTTATAAATTCTTTAGAAATACTTTCTTTAGGTCTTACTGCTTTTAAAGCAGACTGCTTCAACACTAGATTTTAGTAATTTGCTAAACACATGTGATGATACTTTATTGGCAAGTTTTTGAAAATTTAAATTTTTTACAATTTAAAATTTTGTATTTTCCTTTCACTGTCACTTTCTATAAAACCAATTTAAACTTTATATGGTTTATTGAAGACGTCTGCAGCACATTTAAAGATTATATTGTTACTCTCTTATTTCTTTCCACAGAAAAATTTTCTTTTTATAAGTAGTGTTCATTTTTCGAAAGCATTTGTTTATACATTTTCACTGAAAGTTACGTAAAAGCAAAAAAATCTTATCATACTCAGGCCAGGTGCACAAAGAACACGTGAATATATCCCAGAAACAAATGGTAACCAGTAGCAGTTCAAAAAAATTGAAAGAAATCATGATAATAAAAATAAATGTACACAAGAAGAATAAAATGAACTGAAAGAAACTATTGCAATTATCAAAGAATCTCTAACAGAATACCAGAAAAAACATTGAACAGAGTTTATACCAGCATCCGCACAATATGCTAATCTTAAAACTAATCCTTGTTTAATACTAGCCAAGGTAATAAGTAATGACTTACAAATACTCAGCACTAACAACTAAAATAAATTTTCATTTTGATCTGAATCTGAATAAACGACAACACTGGAAAGTTTGAAATATATTTGATATTTGATCGCGGTGATAGTGATGGTTAAATAGATTTTCATTTGTTTTTGCCAACTACATACACGAGATCTATGAGACATAGATGGATGCATAGAATGCAGGCAGATATTATTCCAAGCAAGAAGTTACTACTGTATAACGGTAGCTTGAAACTCAATCTTGAGAACCTCAATCTGAATAGCTTAATCTTTGAATAGATTGTTAAAAACTTTGGTTCAGTCATAACGAGGGAGAACTTGTTTGTAAACAGATTAATAACAAATTAAACACAAGTTTACAATTTTGGCACGTTAGCTGCTGAAGTAGAAAACAGTAAATAGAAATGATATCATAGAATGATATCATAGTTCAATAGTTTACTTGGGCACATAGGTGCCCAAGTAAAACAGCAACAAAGATGTGTCAATAAATTCAATCTTAATTGAAAAACTGGTAGCAGCTAAAAATGCTTGGAATAAATCCCTGGTAGATACATGTAAAAACCCTGATCATCGACTTGTAAATTATCTTAAAAATGACTTAACCACCTTTTCGATATCGGTTTTTAAAATTAACGATTTAATTGCGGTGTAAACAAAAACAAATCAACCTTACAAATTAGTAAATGAGTAAACTCTGTGATTTACAAGGAGATTTAAAGAGGCCACATATTGGGACCATACCATAAACATTCTATTTCAACCAAACACAGCTCACTAGCACTTTTCAACATTGATCTTCAAGGATAATCTATCTCAACGATACGACCAATCCATTCATGAAGGAATTAATAAAAATGAATTTTTACTTAAAAAAATACAAAATTTTATGATGCACTTGGTTCAGTTTGATCAGTCAGAGCATTGCATTTTATAAGTAAAATTCATATTAAATACGGGCTCATACCCATACCATTGGACTGAAAACGTTTTAATTCAGATAAATTATTTTTTCTGATGTTATCTGTTTTTCATATTGGGTGGAAATTTATCTAGATTGCTCCCAAATATGTTTTATTTTTGTGGTAAATATTTTTGTGTTAAAATCGCGGGTATTTAGAGTAAGTGCTTTTCTTACACAATAAAAACGACGTGTTTCTCTATTTTGTTTGTTTTTACAGGTACTGTATCATGCGAGGAATTGAAAACTGCTTTTCATAACCTTGGTGTCGAAGTTACCAATAGTGAAGTAAATTCTTTATTTGACAAGTAAGTTTGAAACTAATTTTTAATGTATTTAGGTAGACAGGATCATTTATCCAATAGGTTATATGGTTCCTACTTAAGTTTTTTTTATAGGTGCATGGTAAAATCTTAGCTCAGAAATAGTAAGCATGACGTTACATTAGTCTTGCTGATATTTTTTACGGGGTTGTTGATAGGAAGGACATTTGGGCAGTAAAATCAGCTGGTCCAATACCAATTACATACAGAGCCTACCTCCGACCCCTAATATTAGAGTTTTTCTAAATTAATCTGTTGCCTTTGACATTGTCACAGGCTTATGGTAATCCTTTTATATAGTGAGGGTATGAATTTATTTGGCTTTTGATAAGTTGCTTGCTCTGTGAATAGAGTAATATTATGTTGAGAGTAAAATAAGTCTCTGGTTGTGATATATTTTTTGTGTGGTGTTGGTATTTTCTCAGGATCTATAAGTGTGCCTAAAGCCTGTGTATATGTTAAAAACAGCTACAATGATGTAATTTAACAATGTAAAACTGCAAACAACGACTAAGAGTAAATTTGCTCATATTATTTTTAAATTTGCGCGCTCGAAATGTGTGCACAGGTTTTATCGGCAGTTTCACTAAATGATGAAAATAAAAATCTGCGCATCAGATAACCAAGGTGGTTGTTGTGTTAAGATTTGTTTAATTATCTCACTCAAGTTACTTATGCTGATTAGCTGCTATTTATGACTAATTTCTTACATCAATGAGACTTTTTTTTTAAGCCTAGATGGAAAATAAGTTTGAATTAACTTTGTTGTGCAATAAGAAAAATAAGAAGTTTTTGGTGTGCTTCTGTTTTTTGCATCTTTGTTTGCCTTTTGAGCTTGACATAGATCTTTTCTTTTAGAATTTCCTTTCTGTTCTTTCTTTATTTCCTGCTCTTTTATATCTAAATATCCAAATTTTAAAAATGATCCTTGTCAGGTATAACTTTTCTTGAAATGCATTTTTCCCCTTGGTGTTTTCCACCTATTTTTGTCACAAGGGCTTTCATTCTGACTAACATCAGTTCTTCAAAAGCTTTTGTCTTGTTTTGGACATCTTTTTGTCCCCATACTGGAAACCACCCTTTTCTCAGAATACTAAGTGGCTCTGAGCCAATATAATGACGTTTAAAAAATTTTGATGTATTGTGATGGTATTAAAGTCAATGCAGTCACAATATATTGTTTAGCGTTTGATTGTCTTGAACCAGTTGTCAATGCAGACGTCAAAGGTTGTGCAAATAGTTTGATGTGGCATCGTTTTCGCTTTGACCTTCGGCATTTGGTTGACAGTAAGTTATCAAAGTTGGGCACAATTTCATGTGAGTTTTTGATGGAAATTTTGAATTCGTTGGACTCTATATTTTAGACTCACTAACAAAAATTATCACAAATAATTATAAGGGCCTTTATTGCGACGGTGACCTTATTGTTTTTGACGCAATAAAAAAGTTTAAAAGAAAGTAATTGAAGTTTTGGAAATAGAAGTTGAAGTAAATTTGAAAAAAGTCAAGTTTCTAGATGTCACATTCAATTTTACAGAAAATTCTAATCAACCATATAAAAAGCCTTCTTAAAAATTTTAAACGATTACTTATATCTTTAAACAATAGATTGAACCAAAACTTATCTATCCAGTGAGCTATGATTTAATGAATCAAAATTTAAGTATGAGGAGGTCCTTGAAAAACAAAGCAGGTAAAAAAATTTAAAAAAATAAAAGGCTGAACCAAATAGAGCAAGAAAACGAAAAAGTATTTCACAAGAAAAATTTAACAAGAACCTTTTGACCAATATTAGAATAAATTTTTAAAATTTAGTCAACAAACCATATCCATGCTCAAATAACTCACATAAGATTTTTAGCTGCACCACAGTTAAATTAAGCGACAGTTGCACAAAAAGCACAGGTAGAATTAAAAAAAAAGTCACAAACTTCATAAATTCAAAAGCTGCAATTAAATTGCAGTTGTAGACAAAAAAGAAATTTTCCTATGGACAGAAATTGTAGAGCTACCAACATAACTTATAAATCAATTACCTCGATTCCTAATAAACCAGACAAATTTATATCAGATTAACTGAAGGGGAGTTTAAAACAAGATATGTTACTACAAAGCATCTTTTAGGTATGAAAAATGTTTTTTTCAGGCTATGTCTGGGAAATGATGGAAAAAGATTACTCCAAAATTATTGTGGTCCGTTTTAAAAATATTACGACCTTACAACAAAGATGTTGTAAAAATATGAAATTTGCCTAAATTACCAATCATTATTAGACAAAAAAATCAAAATTGACATCAAAATGCTTCCATGAAAATTTATTTGTTTAATACAAATTTTATGTTAAAATTCCTCAAATTGTTTATGGGCATTGAATTCATAAAAGAATATTAGATATTTCTTCTCCCACATTCTAACCTTTAGGTCAAATTCCCTCTACACCAATGTTGGAGGATACATCTGATGGTTGATCTCCAAAGTAGCTGATTCTGATAATTGTTACTGGAGCTTTATACAGTACTAACAGCAATGGTAGTAGACTGATTCTCAATTTTTTTTTTTTTTTTTTTTTTCCCGGTTGATTGGTAATAGGAAATATTAGGCTAATTATTTGGTTCAACACACCATAACTTCTTTCCCACACACATCATCCACCCACAGTAGTATTCTCACAACCTTATAATTTGTGGCTTTTACTTTTTCAGGGACTCAACTCAACCCAACATATTTTTCCATGCACACCCTAGAGTTCTATGAAGGATATCATACTACTCTTTTCTCTTTGTTCTTTTTAGGTGATTAACACAGTAGGCTATCTATATACAAAAGCAAATGATTAGTTTTAAAATTCTTAGTATGAATTTTGTTTATGTTAAACTTCCTTAAATTCTATTTGATGATGAAAAATTGTACTTGTGACATTCTTTTTAATTTCCACAATTCACATATTTGATTAATTTACTTAATTAATTAACGCCTAATCTTATCTTATAAAAAGTATAATTTCTCATCAAAAAACTTATATAGACAAAAAGACCAAAAATCTCAAACTTTTTTTTTTTTGGAAAATCTAAAAACTGACTTTTAAGTAAAAAAGAAATATGGAAAATACTTATTCATATCTTCATTTTGATAGGCAATGTAGAAAAACTAAATACAAAACTCAGGTAAAAACTTTCATCAGAACATAAGATACTCCAGCTTGCCTAAAACTGTAAAAGTAAGGAAAACAAAGCGTAAGCGTGAGAAGATTAACCTAATGTAATAATCAATCAATAAGAATATTAATATCAATTAACAAAAGAAGAAAAATATGGCATATAAGATCTCATCTATATCTTTATACAACTTTTTCAAACAACAGCCATCTCTCTGCAGAAAATTTTATTTACAAGCGATTTAAGAAATTTATCTAGAAGTAAAGAAATCAAAACATCATCCCGAAAACGCTCTCGAATCAGTGAGTAATACTACTTAGACCAGAAACGGTTAAATAGAAGGTGGCATATGAGAATTAAATATATGTATTTATCAAAGTTTTAAATTGTATTATCAACCTTTTTTAGTTTTTCTTTTGTTATTTAAAGTAAAATATTTTATCTCAACTTTTTGTATTATGAATTTTCAAAATCTGTAAAATTTTCAATTCTTAAAAGTCATCTAAATTTTCTGCACAATTGAAATAATCTCCCAAAAAAAACATCCTGTAGTTTATGGTTAACGATGCAATTCGTTTTAAATTTTATTTTTTAAAAATTGATTGGTTATTATTTTAAAAGAATGAAAGAAAAATTTTTTTAGTCAGGAAGTAGGTACATACAAATCGTTGGTTTATCATGTTACAATAATAAAGTCTGTTGGGATCGTCTGGGATGTTTTTTTTTCATTGTACTGCTTTTGCTTCTTAAATTTGTCTAAGTTAATTCAAAACACAAAATAATATGTACCTTAAATATAACATTAAAAAAACAAAATATTTTTAACTCAAAAAAATTGTTCTAATTAATAAAGCTTATAAAACAATTATTGTTTAGAAACTAAGCTAGGTGTTTCAACTCTGTCGCCCCTTAACTTTACATCCATATGAACATTTTGTTATGAAAATAAGCACCTACAAAAAATATTTTTAAGGAAAATAAAACTCATTGTGCGTCATGATTTTTTCCCTAAACAAGGTTTTTTTTTTAGGATAGATACAAATGGATCTTTGCAAATTGATTGGAATGAATGGAAAAAGTTTCACCTGCTAAACCCTCATGCTCACAACATGCATGACATGGTTAAATTTTGGAGGCATTCTGGGGTAAGCAAGTTGATTGATATATATTTTTTACAATAAAACCATCACTTTAAATTCACAGCTATTGACTCGAAGGCATAGTCCAGAAAGATACATATTCATTAATTTCTGTGTGATTGGCAGAGTGGTTTCAACATTTAATAGTAATTTTAAAAGAAATCATAAAAATTTATTAAATAACAACGTCCATTATAATAAACTTTCCGAATAGCTTTCGGGTGTTTATTAAATAACAACGTCCATTATAATAAACTTTCCGAATAGCTTTTGGGTGTTTATTAAATAACAACGTCCATTATAATAAACTTTCCGAATAGCTTTCGGGTGTTTATTAAATAACAACGTCCATTATAATAAACTTTCCGAATAGCTTTTGGGTGTTTATTAAATAACAACGTCCATTATAATAAACTTTCCGAATAGCTTTCGGGTGTTTATTTTAAGCATTTGAGTTTTAAGGAGTTTTACAAAAAAATAATGCTTTCTTGATGTGCTCATTAAGAAAGCTGAAACTGGAAACAAATTAGAAATTAAAACAAAGCTAAAGGAATCACGTAATTGTAATCATTAAATTGTAGCTATTCCAACTAAAAAGGATTTTTTAGTAGGAATCAGATATATGTTCACTGGTTTGTTTAAAAATGACTCAAACTTATTGTTGTTGAGCTGTACCAGTTTTTTGATCTATTGAAAAAAAAAAACACAAAACAAATATTGGTTACCTTTGCACTTATCAGGGCCATTTTCTCTAAGTTTAACCTTATCAGGGCCATTTTCTGTAAGTTTAACCTCATCAAGGCCATTTCCTGTAAGTTTAACCTAATCAGTTGCGACCAAAGAATTCAGGAATGAGAATCTTTGGATGTGGTGACGTTTTTTTTAGGATTTGACTGTGATGAAAAGTTATTTTTTTATATATGGAACTAAGATATATTGGATCAAGAAAAGATAGGTGTCATTCTTTTATTTTCTTTACCCCATATATTCAGATTATGATCTTCGGAAGCTTTTTTATGACTTTGAATAATTTTGATTACTATGTTTCACACTAAGAATTTGATGTAATAACTAATGTACATGAATAATGCATGAGTTATGCTAATGTTACGTGAGCTATAGTTCATTTTTGGTAATTTAAAAGATGTATTTAAACTAAAAGTGCTATGATATTTGTTTTTACAAGAAGTAGTAAATTCAGGTATATTTTCATCAAGTTAGTTTCCACGATTTAAAATTTTACATAACCCCACTATTGGTAAAGAATTGAAAATTGCATTAACTCCTATGAATACCTCTGCTAGATTATCTATTGCAACCACCTTTTCAGAATTGGTTATTAGAGTAGTTTAAATATTTATTCTTGTGCTTCTGGTTTAAATTATTATCCTGTAGGACCAGGTTATTAAAATATTCAGAGAATTTTTCCATTCCAAATTATTTACTGGGAGCTTTTTAATTTAATCAGGTGTTAAGAAAGTTTTTTAGAATTAGTGTTAGCGTCAAAAGAAAACAAGTAATTTTGGGACTATAAATTTATTCTAATTTATAAATATCACCACTTAGTTTTTTATATAATTTTTTTTATCAAAGTTTGCATATTTTTTCACAAAATATTTCAATCAAAAATTTAAACTGCCAATAAAAATATTTACAGCATGCGACCCGAAACAAATTATTTAATTATATTTTAATTTAGTAGTCATATCCATAGTTTGTATTTTGCTGCCATGTTTCCAATACTAATGATATTATGATATTACATAACCTTGTTGGTGTTGTAGTAGTTAGAACATGTTTTAAAGTAGTTCTGTTAAGAGGATCGATTTGTATCCATTGAAATGATACTAATGGTATTTGACCACTAATAAAAACTAATATAAGTAGAATCTAAAGAACTCAAACAATTTTGTAGCTAAGCTAAATATTTGTGACCACAAATTGTCTGATAAGCTGTTTTGATGTCTTATTTTTTCCTGAACATTCGGAAAAGGTTCTTATAATTTTTTTTTGGTGTGTCATACAAAATTGTTTATTACAGCATAGGATTCTTGGATTTTTCTAACTAAAAAAGTCTTGCTGCCCGTATAACTTGTTAAGCAGAATTTGACCTTTTTAGATTTTTTCAAAAAAATTTTTATGAGGTTCTGTGACCCTGGAAAACATCATTTAACGTAACAAGTCTACAGGGTTTTTATGGGATCTGGAAAACCTGAAAATTGCTTATTTTTAGCAGAAGTCAGGGAAAACCTGGAATGGTTAGGAAAGTTTTAAAGGTTATTGGAGAAATCAGGGATTATTTTAAATCTTCTCAACTACAAATATTTTTTTCCATCAAATAAATGCCAAAATATTAATTCAACATAGCAGCCAATTTTCCAAAGTGAATGCAAAGTTCATCATACATGCGATCAGGAAACAAGACTAATTCTAGTTTAGTCCAAGAGTATTTCTTTGGGTAGTTAATAGCTGTTTTGTTTAGATATAAATATGTTTATTATAAAGTGGTTTTTAGTCTTTTATTTCTATTCTTTAATTTTTCCGATAATCAATATTCAAAAATTTTATTTTTCAATCTTTTTCCATTCTTGTGAATGAAAAAATCTTTGCAAACAAAATTAACGAAACTTTGCAGGGAATTATTTATTTATTTGATTTATTGAGTGAATTTTCTCGAAAGATAATTTTATGATCATTCTATAGCTAATGTTTCTTGTTTGGTGAATTAGCATTCCTTTTTATTTAAAAAAGCTGGATTTTTGATATTTAACAACCACTATAACAATTTAATAAGGTTGCTTTTACATGTCTTTTATTTTGAATAACTTTTATCAAATATGGTTTGTCTTGTATATTTAGAATAAAATTTCATGAATTGGCTTTAACATTTGCAAAATTTCCCAAAAAACTAATTTTGGCACGAAAAGCAGATTAAATCAGTTTATAATTTTCACAGATAAATTATTTTTAAGATATATTTCTATGTGGCTATCAGTATAGATCTGTTAAAGATAAACTATTTTGATTTGCGCAGCATGTTGCATGTTGTTATTTGATTTATAATAATTGACAGAAATTTTAAATTGCAATTTGAACTTATGCTCACTAACTCGCTTGCATTCCAATATCTAGATAATTTTATGGGTTAGATATCTCTTCTTTTTATTATAGGCAAGCAAATAATGTTTATTATCAGTTACCATTAATGAATGGCTTTGGATTGGTCACAGTTTTAGGAAGTCAGTTATCATATCAGTTTTTGAGAGCCTGGACTGTTTGCTTTGTTTATATAATCTTGTTTCCTATATACTGTTTATCTGGTTTGCTATATAACCATTTTAATTTAATGGTAAAAGAACACTACAAGATTCTTTGATTCATTACTGTGAAAATTTCTTTTCATTCCAGTGTTCTTGGAATGTCGTTCACGCAATCTTATTCCTATGCTTGAATTAACTTATCTTTCTTTCTTCTTGGTGAGACATAACATGAAAGCGTTTTTCTTAATCATAAAAGTTAAATGAAATAATAGCACTCATGCATAATGCTAAGAATCTAAAATGCAAAGATTTTTGAACTTTCAAATATGGCATTCAATTTTGACAATAGAAAAATATTTAAAGGGCGTTTTGCCTTCATCATGATTATTATGCGTAAAGAAGTAATTATATATTGTTGTAAGCTCCACTTTTCTACTTTTTTTTTGTTCAACCATGTAGCTTGAAGATAAAGCTATTGTTAAAGGGTTGTTAAATATTTTACCATATATGATTCAAATTATTAACTTTCGAGAAAATCCCCCTAAGAGAAAACGGCCAGTCTGCTAAAGTGGGATGTTATGAAATCAGTAAATAATGAGTTATTCTCTTGCAAAGTTTTGATAATTCAGTTACTTAGCTAGCTTATTTAAACCTTATTTCAACCTGAATCATCAGATATCTGAGTGACACACCAATGATGGCTAATATGCATAATGACCTCAAGGATTTTTAGTAAAAAGTTCTGCTGTTCATTAAATTTGATGCTATTGTACTGGTAAAGTTGGTTGAAGCTAAATGGCATTAATATAGGTTTACCTGCAGAGGTATCATTGACAAAATTGAAACGAAGCAATGAATGCCCAAAAGTTAATTCACATTGATGTTAAATGATTCAAATTTTTTAATCCATTAATGGGGCATTGTAGGGGGCATCCTTTGACTCAAAACTTAAATTTTTTTTGGTATTTGGCATTGGTTATTTTTAAAAAACATGGAGAATCTATTAACTCAAATAGTCAATTGTTGGTGTCTTTTTTTTTTTTTTTTTTTTTTTTTTTTTTTTTTTTGGCCGAAATATGGTTTTTTTTTTAATATAAAAGCAGCATTTTTGAAATATTTTTTTTTTACTTTGAAACTGTAGAAATATATAGGTTATCTTTGCTGACGTGAGGAACCTGTTTGATGTTGAAAAATATGAAATATTGCCTTGGCTGCATATTTGCTATGAAAGAAAATTTACCAGATTCTATGCCTTGTCTAATAAAGTAATCAAATTTTGTCCAAAAAGAAAATTTTAGCATTTTTCTTAAAAATTGAGTTCAAATTCTGCTGGAATGTTAAAAAATTTCTGATGAATTTTAATTTTTTTTTTTTTTTTTTTTTTGAGAAACTGAAATATGACAAATTTTGTTGCCATTTAAGTTTGTAGGAATGTATTAGTCAGTTAGTGCCTGTTTCTTGTGTACTGGAAATAGTTAAAATAAAAGTGGCTTCTCTATGGCTAGCTAAGAAAATGCTCTTAAAAGGAAAATTAAGGAAAAGAGCTGTTGTCATAAGAAGACGCCCTACTAAACGGTTTTGTTATATAAATGCGGTTTTAATATACAATTAAGTGTAAAGTGCTTTCCATCAAATTAAGCTTCTTTTTTTTTTATATATATTATGGCAGTTATATCATTTACAAAATTTGAGGTAAAAAAGTACATTAGATTTGTAGTTATGAGTAATTAAAAAATCGCCAAACAGCAGAATTCTGATATTTTTTTACTAAAAATATTTTGTTTTTAAATAACATATTTAAATACTTCAACGTGGCATGAATTAAGCAACTAAAATCACTGCTCTCCATTTATTTTATATTTTTTGTAAGACATCTGCAATTTTTTTATTAACATGTTATCTAATTTGAACTTTAAAAAATAGAAACATAAATGTAAAATTAATAAATCATGTCATGGGTTTTTGCAATTTAGTTTATTACATTCGGGACAAAGTTTTCAGCTATAGCTCTTTTAAAATTCAAGATAATTTTGACTTTAGTTTAGCTCTGTTAAATGGTTAAAATGGGTTGCTAAGCAATTAGGTTTTGTGTTTCTTTTTTTTTTGAAAACTCTTTCTCCCAAATGAGTTATAATCAAAATTTGGTCCAAAAAATCTTTTTAAACGATTAGTACACTAAATTAGTATGAATAATTGTTAAAATTTTTCTAATTTCAACTTTATATTTATTTAAAATTTTTAATGTAGTTTTATGGTAATGTTTTGAGATTTTAATCTTCTCCAGATCTAACCTCTGTTTTTGTCATGTGCTTTTAGACAGTTCATTGGAGTAATTGAACAGCATTAATTGACAAACAATGCTATATATTATTTCAAAACATTTGAAGGGTGATTCTTAACAGGAAATATGGGAAGGTGT
>JAUZNK010051764.1:0-15849 GCA_035046665.1 Euphysa ruthae
AAGTAAGTAAGTAAGTAAGTAAGTAAGTAAGTAAGTAAGTAAGTAAGTAAGTAAGTAAGTAAGTAAATAAGTAAGTATTTATTCACTAGAATTTAAATATAACACAATATTGTAAAAACGAGGCCTATATTGATAGCAGGGATATGCACAAGAAAAGCCAAATCCTCGTTTTCATTGTGGCCCCTCAATGGGTAGGGGGCGGTCTAGGTTTCAAATATATAATATGCTTATTTAATATAAATGATATGATATGCCGAATTTAATTTCTATCTACTTATACCAGAATCATATTTCTGTTTTGATTTTGCAAGTGTTTATTCACATTATGTTTGAATGTATTAATATTATTACAAGCTTTTATGCATTTTTCTGAATTGTTTTCTGAATTCCACATCGAGGGACCCATATAAGAAATAGTGTTTTGACCACGGTTAGTTTTTCTGAAAGGCTGATCAAGTTTTTGGCAGAAATTACATGTTCTTAATCTAATATTTACATTAATCTTGAAGACATCAGACATTGAAGACATGTATTCAGTGGAATTTCTGTTAACGATCTTAAAGGCACTTGCACTTATGCATTGTTCATATCTGTCGTTTACATTTAGCCAATTTATTCGTTCAAAGTGATCAATTGTTAAACACTCTCTGTTTCCCAATAGAAGACAGTACCTAATACATTTATTTTGTTTCATTTACATTATAGTTGTGATATCGGTAAAGACATGATCTTCGTCTATCTTTTAAAAGTATACCATTTTTATGCCAATTTCCGGTGCTTTATAGTTTTTGTATGGTTTTGAGTATGTCATAAATTGATCCTTGTGTAAAATTAAAACTTGAGGTTGTGTTTAAGTTTTTTAGTAGGATAATGCAAATGCTATACCATAAAAACCTAGTGATTTAGGAAGCTTCGATACTAATTTACTAGATAGACTTGCGTAACAGTCTTTAAATATTTCAGTTATTGGTTTTGGACCATAATTGTTAATGTCATTTTGCTTTAAACATATATTTGACACTTGGGATGATTTGGATGGTGCACCTAATTTCTTTCCAAAGTTCGTTAGGTTTACCGGCATTTTCGGTTAATTTTTTTTTCTATATATTGTTGTTTTTTTTCGTTTGATCTCTCTATCGAACCTGACTATTAGTTTTTGTTATATGTTGCATTCTATGTAAAGGGGTTAAATTTTCTATACATCTGTTATTTTTACCACAAAATTTGAAGAAGCCAAATTAATATCAGAGAACATGTCATATTTAGGGAATTCTTTATCTGAAAGGTCCTTTCGTAAATGTCAGCAGAATAATTTTTAAATTATCGAAATTTCTTGTACTTTTGAGACACAGATTTATTTCTTAATATTTTTCTGGTACAAAATGTCATTTGATGGTCAGATAGACCTGTATCTATTACACCACTTTGTGATATCTTTTCAATATTATTGACAAGAATGTGATCTAACAGAGTGGAAGATTCGCATGTTGCACGAGTAGGAGATTTAATGATTTGTTTTAATTCACATTCTAGGAAAATAAAAAGACAAGATGGCAGACAATATACACAGAGAGCTAAAAAAAATTTTCGTTGATATTATGTTTAAAAATATTATAGTTTGTGGTTGATTTTACTTCATTAGAAAGGCGGTTCCATATAAACGCACTTTTTGATGAGAAACAATTTTTTTCATGATGGATCTTCTCAAGTGTGTATCTAACCTTAGATTTCTGTTTCGTAGAGAGATTCTTCTATTTCCAGAAGCTTTAAAGATTTCAGACATAGTTTGGGTATACTGCAGAATTTAAATGCATGTGCGGCAATGCCTTGAATAACTCTCATGCCAACAGACAGTCAATGAATTTGTTTTGTGCACTTTTCAAAAAGAGCTTAACTGGTTCGCTCAGGGCTGAACATCAGACAGAACATGCATAGTCAAAGTGAAGTTGAAGAGTTAAAAAAGATTGTGTTCTAAATAAAAATCTAAACTTATAATTAATTTTATTTAAAACATAAAATCTCATTGTTTCTCCACTCAGGGTTTGATCTAATAGCGCCCTAAGTATTTCATTGAGGTATGTTGTTCAATGGATGTGCCTTTTTTTTTTTTTTTTGATCTGCTTTTTTAGATCTTAGCATTTTAGATGAAAAGTGGATATACGTTGTTAAAGTTCACACTTAGTTTGTTATGGACAAACCACTCATAAAGGTGGAAAAAATTTCTGTTTGAAATATTTTCTATTTCTTTTACATTCGTATGTTGAAAAATCAAGCAAGAGACATCTGCATAAAGAAGTAATTCACAGTCTAGTGCTTGTTTCATGTTATTAACATATAGCAAAAACAAAAGAGGACCTAAAATTGACCCCTGAGATACCCAACATTTCACTAACACTTCAACAGAAAGTTCTTTATCAAATTGTACCCTAAACTTTTTTTTGAACCAGAAAACTACATTCTCGGAAAAATTCATGGATTTTAGTTTTTCAAGCAAAATATTGAGATCTATTGTATCAAAGGCCTTTTAGAGATCTATGAGGATCATTCCAGTGTGACATCCTTTTTCAAAACCTTTTGTAATTCTGTCATGAAGATATGACAAACATGTGTCTGTCGAAAAACCTTTTCCAATTCCAGATTGAAATTTATATATAATGTGTTCATTTTCAACAAATTCTCTAGTTTGACCTTCAATAATTTTTCGAAAAACACTGGACGAAATTAAAAATAACGATATCGGGATAGAGAGAATGTTATATTAAACGTGAGGAACCAACAAATTTCCGAGACAATATCTCCAGAATGGCCTAAGTGGCGGGTTATGGAGTACTTAGAACCCCCATTTACGCCTATGAAACTCGCTCAACCAAACAACCCGACCAAATTGAGCTAGCGTTGCATTATGCAATTTTTTTTGCTCAGAACCTCAGAGATAACATGGATAGTATATTTTAGCCAGAGGTGAGAATCGAACTCGTGAACTTTCATTCCGTAGTCAAAAGTCCTATCACTGTGCCTGTACTAGTCCTGATTAAAGATTTATTATTTGTGTGAGTGGTCTCAAAATAGAATTATGTTTTTAACTACGTCCTCGGTGACCCTTGAGAAATCAAATACACTAAAAATGTTCGTTTTGCCTTAAAAATCTAAGGTTTTTTGACTTATATAAACATTTGATGTTCTTGGAATGATATTTGAAAGATTAGTTGAAAGATTTCCAATAAAAATAAAAATCATTAGCAATTTGGAGATGGTCAAAAACAAACTTTTTACCTTGTTTTAAATAAAAACTGGATTGTGAAGGTGGATTTTTTGGTTTTGTGACACCTGTATCTTCTAAAGTTTTCCAAAGATTTTTAGGTCTGGCTATAGTTTCATCAAGTATGCTTGTAAAAAAAATCTCTTTTTTTTTTATTTATATTCTCAAGTGCATCATTTTTAACACCTATTACCACGAGTTTCAAGATTATTCCAAACAAGACGAGCTTTTTAAAATGAATTTGTACCATGCCTACTAGTGTAAGCTGCAGGTAAATTGAGAAGTGATTTATTTCACAGATCAAAAGTCATGCTTTTAAAAGAAAATAATTCTCTGAGCTGTTTCAGATTTACCTGGTGTATTTTGAACTTCAACCATTGAAACTTATAGGTGTCATTTAAAATGGATGCTGCGGCTTTCATCTGAAAATACTAAATCAAATAGACATAATGATATTTCGTTATAGATAGCACGCATTTATGGGTATTTATATTTTATTTATAAGATCCGTTCTGGGCTTATCATCGAACATCAAAATTACTGGACAGTAGAAAAAATAAGATATTATATACGCATTTAAAATATCTTTATCTTGGGAGATGCTCAATGTGTGCCTAATGAAAGGGTCAATTTTAATACCTGCGTAGTTGCAAACTCTTTTTATATGACCCAAAAAACTCCAACTAAAGTCAATAGTTACTCCTAATAACTCCTCAGAAACTGGAGTTTTTTGGAGACCAACATAAATTGAAAATCAATCGGGTACATGTTTTTCTGAAAACATTAACTGGGATTTTGCTGGATGGTTAGCTATCAACCATTATTACCAAATCAAAGATTTATGCGAAGTAAATCTTTATTAAATCAATTACAAACTTTTTAAAAGAGGTTCCACATACATAAATGGTATTTAATCAGTAAATTAGTAATCAGATATCCACATCAAAAAAAAAATCACACATATATTTTTTGTTGCTTCAGTTCGAATTTTCTTTTAACATTGTTTCATATCTTGCTTTTCTATGTTTACTTTACGTAGTTTAGCAGATAAGAACAGTAACCAGTTTAAAAAAATAGTTGGATAATTTCTTTTTTTATTTTGCATTCCTTTAGTAGCTGATAATATTTTTTTTCTTTGCTTTTACTTCTTTTATGATATTTATGAGATTTTATTATTCATAGCTTTATTTTAAACAATGTAAGTTAGTAATAGTGAGTCGTGCTTCGATGTAGTTTTAACCAGGACGTTTGTATTTTTTTTTTGTGTATTTTAATTCATATTTCCCATTTCTGAAATTAATTATGCGCACATCTAAAAAATCAAGTGTTTTTTTTTTGTTGTTGTTGTTTTCAACTTCATTAGCATATTTAGGATGATGTTGATCAAGTATTCCTTTATGCTTTTCTGCCTGACTAATTCTTTTGACTCCAGTATGGCTATCATCGAGGTATTTATGGATTGTTTTAGTTCAATGGGAGGATTTGTTTTTAGTGCATATTAAATGATTTTTTCTTTTTACTGCGTAGATTTGTGTAGAATCTTGAATGTGAATTTTTGTTGGTCCGATTTGTTCGTGTATTTTTCTATTGCTTTATCATGGGTAATCCTAACGTATCACGTTCCTTTTTCAGTTAGGTCTATATCAATATTTTTATCTCTTCTTAGTTTTTTAGGGCTTCTCGCTGTTCACGGGTTAGATTGTTATTTGTATTTTCTTTGTTTAAATTTAATTCTCGCAAGACTTTTCTTCTCAGAGTTTGTGCAGTTTCATCCATCGTTTTTATTAAATCCAAGTTTCAAGGCGAAAGATTCGGTTTTTGGTATAATATGAAGATATGGAATAGATTTTATTGATGGAACAAATTTTCGTCCAAGATTTTTTTCCAAGAAATTTTTTGGTTTTTCAGTAATTTCTGTATCACATAAATTTGAAATAGCCTCTTAGTATTTTTATTTGAGCGGCCTAATTGTCCAAGGCATTTTTCTTTTTTTGAATTGATTTACTAAACGTTTTTTATTACCGTGTCATAATCGCTGTTTTCAAGTATTTCTAAAGGTTCATTTTCAAAAAACTTCACAACAGAAACGCATCCTTGAATCGTTTTTTAAAGAAATAAGAAGTTCAAACCTGTAACGTTGGATGGTGATTTTATTTTTATTGTTTTTAACATGACAGCTGGCTCTGGGGTAAGTTTGTGCTTGATACATCTTCAAGAAAAGAATATGATTTTTTGACTTTGCCATTTTTTAATCATTTTTTCCAATGTTGTGGTTCTGTTGAAAGTATCAGCTGAAAATTCAACATCAGGTATAAATTCAACGTATAAAAATAAAAATAAAAAAAATTTACAAAGCTCAAGATTAAAGCAAGTTATAGTAAAACAATTTTTACCTGTTTTTTATAAAATATATTTTCACTAAAATCAAAAATTTTCGGTGAAAAAAGATGAAAAATCACACCCTTATTACACTAATTACACTTTTCCTTTATACTTTCGTGTGTTCTAAATATGAAATTATAATTTATTTTAATATTAATATTTTAATATTTTATTTTAATATTAATATTTTAATATTTAATTTTAATATTTTAATTTTTTATATTTTATTTTAATTTTTCTAGAAGAAACAAAAACTCTTGACAACTCTCTGATTTTATAATGTCCATTAGCTGTCTTAATTTCATGTTCGACCATACAGCTCTTACCATGGAGTGAGGGCAGGTCAGTTTATTTTCTTCTTATTATATTTAACCATAGTTAAATTCGAATAACCAATAGCTAAACCATAAAATTAAATATTTAAATTCGCACTCAGTATTTCAAATGTTCGGATCAATTTTTATTTATTTTAGTTATTTTCACCAAAACAACGTTAATCACTGATATATTTCCATATAAATACCGCGTCTTTATCAATCCATATTCGTAAAGAGTAATTGTTAGAGTATTTTGATTTAAATAGAAACAAGTACATGCATTAGCACTTCTGATAATCAAAAAAGTCCAAAGCTAGCACCTTATTCAATAGCTCTGATGATGAAGTCATTTTAATGATTTGTCAGATTCGTTCGTTCGAAATTGTTTTTCTAAAAGTTCAGTTATCAAATAATTCAGAACCATCTTTATAAAGTTTGTTTTCAGCAAAAATTAACACTTAGTGTTAAGGTCATTTTACATTTTTAGCCATTTTCACCGTTTGAATTTTATCACGTAATCAATTTTTTTACGTTTCAGTCTTCGTCTTGTGCAGTTTTGAATTTGGTGCGAGTGTTATACATTTGGTATGAATACTATGCATTTGGTGCCAGTGTTATGCATTTGGTGCGAATGTTATGCATTTGGTGCGAGCGTTATGCATTTGGTGCGAGTGTTTTGTATTTGGTGCGAGTGTTATGAAATTGGTAAGCAAGTAAGTTAATTTTATTTAATGTTTGGTAAAATATACATTTAGCCGTAGTTGTCATATATAAAATACAATAACAGAAAAATGTTAAAATGCAGAATTATGAGCAGATTTTACATTTATAGTAATGTTAAACACTGTTTTTATACTTTCCTTGGAAGTACCGAAAAACGGAGTTCTTTTATATGACTAGGAAGATTATTCCTCTGAACCTCTGCGATTTTATCGCAATGGTGGATTTTGATGTAGATAGTAATAGAGATTTACCTTTTCTTAATTCATGTGGTGTATTGTTTTGCGCATACATATCCCACATGAATTCCGGGTTTAGATGGTGCATCGATTTATAATCTTCAGTGAGTTGAGTCCGGAGATTTCTCTGATAGATAGTATCACTATTAGTAATTTCAAGCAAAGTTTCAAAACTTCTATTGAAGTAGTTCACTGCTGCCCTTCGCACTCGTTTGCGAGTATTGTTTAAAAAGCTTTCACCTTTTTTGCCACAAAACATCCAAATGAGGGGACAATAGTTAAAATCGACAAAATGTAAAATCTAGACAATGATTCTTTTTTTTTTCTATTTCCAAGAGAGATCATCTGGAACTTGTCAGGGTTAGGAACCATTACGTTGTAACAAACATTTCATGACAACATGGAGATCCTTATTACTGATCCAATTTTTATTTCTGAAGAATTTAACAAGTTTTTTACTACTATCGGCAAAACAACTAAGTCAAACATACATTCCTTTCATACTAATTTTACTAAATACCTTAAAAACCCTAATGTTACCAGCGTGTTTATCGCCCCCGCTAATTCTGTTGAAATAACTTTATCGATTAAAAGTCCTTAAACTGGTAAAACTTCCAGCCCTAACAGTATTCCTTTAATAATTCCTAAGTTTACTGAAGAATTTTCTGTAATATTATCTCATTTATTTAACATATCATTTTTAAATGGTCTCTTCCCAGATACCTTAAAATTTTCGTCCACAATTCCTCTTTTTAAAAAAGATTCTAAATTAAACCAATTTCTTTACTGTCTATTGTAAGTAAGTTACTTCAAAAACTCATGTACTCTCGACTTTACAGTTTTTAACTATAATTGCCTTAATGAAATGCAGTTTGGTTTTCGAGCAAAGTACTCAACAAACCGTGCTCTAGTTAGTATAACAGAACAAATTTGCGAGACTCTCGAAAGTGGACATTTTGTTTGCGGAATATTTATTGATCTCAAAAAAAGCTTTTGACACCATGGACCATAATATTTTGGTTGTGAAACTAAATCACTATGGTTCTAGTGGTGTTGCTAGTGATTGGTTTAAATTATTTCTTTCAAACCGTAAGCAGTTTGTCTCTATTAATGATTTCGAGTCTTCTCGTCGTACTATTAGCTGTGATGTTCCTCAAGGTTCGGTTCTAGATCCGCTGTTATTTCTAGTTTACATAAACGATCGCTTTTTTTTTTTTTCAATAAAACATTCAGTTGTACATCACTTTGCTGATGATAGTAATATTCTATGTATTGATAAATCAATTAAAACACTAAAAATGAATTATGATTTAAAACGATTAGTTGATTGGTTGATTGGTTAAATACAAACTTAATATCATTAAACGGAGATAAAACTGAGCTTATAATATTTAAATCTCCACATAAACTTTGAAATAAAAATTAAACTGAATGGCAAACGATTGACTCCATCGCCATGCATTAAATACCTTGGTTGTTTGATTGACGAAAGCTTAAGTTGGAAGTTCCATGCAGAAGAATTGTGCAAAAAATCTCGAACCGATCGTATGCTCTGCAAAGTTCGTCATTATGTTGATAAAGCGACTATGCGCTCTTTATATTTTCCCTTTTTTCCTCTCATTTAAGTTATTGTTGCCAAATCTGGTGTCAGCAGGAAAGTCTAGTCAATAAATTGCTTACTACTCAACGCCGTTCTCTCAGAATAATAACATTTTCATTTGAGTCTTATGTTTTTGAAGTTTTTACTGACCTAAAAGTACCTCCTCTTTCTGTTCTAGTTAAAGTTGCTAATATTATGTTTGTTTTTGATTCTTTACAAAACAACCTTCCATGCCCTATTTCAAACTTTTTTTATTGAAACTTGCAACATTGATAACTATCCAATCCGAAATGCTGTGAATAATAACCTCAGTTTACCTAGGTTTTGCAGCATTCGTTACGGTAAGTATCAGTGTGTGATTGAATGGAGCAGGTCATTGTGCATTATTGTGCTTTTCTTCAATAAGCTATATGGAAAGAAAGATCCAGTTTTCTTGTTTGTTAAAGAAACTGTTTTTTAATAACATTATGTAGTTTTATTTAAAAAACTTGCCAGGTTTAGTAATATTTGTTTTGTGTTTATCTCATTGCAATTTCGCTTCCTTTGCTTAACGTGATGTTTTGATTAGCAAAACCGATTTGCATTTTAAATGTAATTTTTTGTATTTGAAGGTTTCACGCCTTTTATTTAGCTTTTCAGGTGTTGAGTGACTCTTGCTAGTATACAATCAATTCATTATAGTATTGTTGTTTGTTGAAGAGATTTTTACGCATATGATTGTATCTAGTAAATAAAATATTACTTACTTATACTTACTTACTTAGAAGCGCTTCAGAAAATCGAAGAGGGCAAAAAATCGAAAAAAGTTTTGCTGAAGAATACGATGTTAAGAATACAATTTCAATATGGCTTGCAAAAAAATTTTTGGAAGCATATGAATCTGAACAAGTAAACCGAAAAAAGTTATAACAGGGTGATAAGAAACTAATTTTGCCTGGTTTACTAACGCTCTCGCAAACAATATCACGTTCAACAGAAGTTTAATCAAAGAAAATTCTTTGAGTCTTGCTAAAATTATTGGGCTAATATATTTTCGAATCTCTGAAGGATAGTTAGATAAATGGAAGCAGACAATAAATATCGCTTTCAAAGCTGTTTAAGGAGAAGAGAACGCTACCACGTCTGAAATTACAGCGAGTCGGAAAGAGACTTACTTACAAAAAAATTCGTAAAAGGACGAGCTGAGCGATGTTTATAACGCCAGTGAAATTGGTCTCTTCTACCAAGCTTTCAAGTATTTAAAATACAAAGGCGAGCGCTGCAGTGGTGGAAAGCATTAAGTAAGATAGACTGTGTTGGCAGCCGATAACGCTGCAGGAGATAAAACGAAATTTTGGTCCAAACCTGAAAAATAAGTTTATGAAAGATTTCCACTAAAATTCAAGTATCACTAAATATTTGTTTGAACCAAAAAAGATAAAATTGTAGCTGCCAAAGATTCATTCTGGTAAATATAATGCAAAACTGGAAAATAAAGTATCACAGAATTTGCAGTTTTTTTGGTCCAAACACCATCTATTTCTCAAACAGAAAACTTAAGGTAAAAACAGTTTAAAAACTTGCTAATGAGAAAATGCGAAAATCCAGAGTTAATCACGGATCAATCTTGGACTTTCTCTTGATTTTTCTGACATGTTCATGACACGATTCAAGCGATAGACTGTAATTTACTTCTCTAGGCAGATGAGTCATTTTTAAGGTATCATAGAGGGTTCAAAAAAAATTTTTTTTTTCACGAATATTTTATTCTTTTTAGAAAATAAAAAAAAAATTATTAAAAAAAAAAAGAAAAAGCGTTAAGACATTTTACCCCTTTTTTAGTTTTCTACTTTACATTCAAGAGTAATATTGTTTTATATCTTAAAAGTACCTTTAAACAAGTTTATCATATTAAGAATAGATTTTCACCAGCTTATCTCTCTTTGAAGAAATTATATATTACCCACCACGTGATAACCACGTGATGAGCTTTTTTTTTTTTTAATAATTTTGGTCAAAGTTGGTGCTTTTTTTAGAAAATAAAAGTTTCAATTCTTTGAGGATTTTTTTTTTTATAAATATAATCTTTAATTAGTAGCAAGGTCTAAATAAAACAAAATTTATGAAATTAATGCAACCAGCGTAATTTTATTTTTAACGTGGGGCCAACAAATAGTTTTCGAACTAATTTGTTACAAAAGGGCCTGCGGGTTTAGTTCTGGTGTACTTAGAGCTCCCATTTGAGCTTTTGATAAAGAAAATCATTGGTTCCGAGGTGGGTTCGAACCCTCAGCTCTAGGATCCGGAGACCAATGCTTTATCCGTCTTAAAAATAAAATCCATAATGGCGGCTTCACAGTGGCAATAATTTAGACCGAGGTTATCAGACAAACCGGTCGGTTAAAACCAACATGGCATAAAATTTGATCGAGAGTTCAATCATATCATAATCAATCACCTAAAGCCGATTTTAATGTCTCATATGTTCAATAGTCAACTTTCTGGAAAACCTTTTAGCGCTATCAAAGTTATGACCAAAATTTCGTACAGAAATCCCTATAAAAAGATTAGACACTTAAAGTGCTTTAATGTTAGTTTTAGGTCATAGAATGGACCTTTTAAAATAAGTATGAAAAAATGAGGACTTACGGATGCGTGGTTGGGAAATGACAGCCCGACCGGCTATTAAGTAAACTAAAAAAGTTGCTATAGAAACACGATGGTAGATTTGAAAGAAGACTACTCAAAACCTAACAAAAATAAATGCAATCTTGGCTTTTCTTGTTTGAGTGTCTGAGGATCTTTCGGCGCATCTTCTGGAGTGACGATACCTTTTACACCGAAAATCATTTGCGCAAAGTGTTGACGACACTACAATATTTTTTAATGTTGAGCTCCAGGATGAATGTTGATTAATTTTAATGTATCCAATGCATCCTTCTCTCCATAACTAAAATGATTTTTGGCATCGTATACCCCAAAACAAAGAATATCTAGACCAACATGTGTCGATTTAGGAACTCTTTTCCAGATAGTGCCATTGAACGACTCGTTAACGTTTTTCATCTTTCCATGGAGACACTTTTGCAACATTTTCTCCTACAAATAGCAGTGTATATAGGAAGAATAGCTTTCCTAACATCAATGGGCAGTTCTCCTTTGGATTTTTAATAGCTAATGATATTGATTTTATCAAGCTGATACTGGCTTCAGGTATTGGCAGATTTTGGACACGTGTCATAATATCCAGCAACATGGTACATTGACCCTTCCCACACTTCTATCATTGCATCAAAAGTTTTGTAATGTGTCTATCTTTGCATCAGTCAACCTACCCCTTGCTCGGGACCTTTTGCGATCTTCAATTTTCGCTGACGAGAACCAACTCTTTTTTGGTAATGGCCTCTACACTCGTACTTGGTTATAGTCTTCTCAGCTCCATACATATTTTGCACATTAGCATATGCTTTGCTATCATCATCACCATAAAAAGATGTGTAGCAAAGTCCTTGTTTATCCTTTGATCTTCCAATTATCTTCACAGCATGAGTGGTTTAAATTACACTTATGAGAGAGCTCCCATGCCGTGTCGCTGAGGATCAAATTTTGCAACGTTTTCATGTGTGTGCGTCCTTTACATGACTTTGGCAGTATTGCTACATAAAGCACCTTCCGTGTGTCTACAGAAATTGTGGTAATTACACCTACTGTTGACGAGAATCCTTTTCTTTGCCACGTACCATCAAGAGAGGCCAACATCAGCAACATTATTAGCGCACTGCGTAAACTTACAGCAGCATCAGCCATACTTTGTTCAGCAACAGTTTTACAGGATATTTTGATTTTATTTGAAATGTGCTCATAGATTGATTTTGTCATAGGTGGAGGCAAGTTCAAGTAACCACATAACTTTTTTAACGGTGTGCGTCCGATCCCAATATTGCTAAAGCCATCCACCGCTCTCACGTTTACTTCCATTGTCTTCATACCCCTATCTCTTTCATCCTTAATGGTATCTATCTCATGAGAGGTGCAAAACCCATGGAGAAATGGGCAGTCTTTACAAGTTATCTTAAGATAAAAATTACCTTTTTTTTCTCAAATAAATCGGTTATGGAGAATGTGCCGATACTCATACAACTTCGGCAGGCTAGCAACGACAAAACGTTCGATAAGATTGATATACCAAAAAGTCTCAGTTGCATTTGGTAAATTTAGTTAGTTATCACTTTCAATATCTATTATTTTAGAAGCAGAAGCTGCAGAAAGGAGTTTCAATGGGTTCTGGTAGGCCAGCATCGTTGTCAAGAATTTCTTGTTCAACAAACACTGTGGACAATTAAATCTTTGAGTGCCAGTTTCTTTCTCTTTTTTTGATTTCTTCTCTTCTCACTATAAACTAGTTTACTATTTTCCTTAGTAAAATACCCTGAGTCACCCTTTCCTCGTTCTCTTTCTTGCTTTTTATCCATCTTCAATACATATAACTCTCAGTTCACTTTTTAATAAGTTTGTAAACATTTGGTATTTTAAAGTATAGACATTTAAATAACAATACTTTCAAATACCAAATGTGTGAACTACAGACCATGGAACTTTGGCATCTTCTTTCAGACTTAAAATGACTTTAAAAGCTGATTAGACGCTTTCCCAAGGAGGTGGGGTAGACGCTTTCCCAAGGAGGTGGGGTAGACGCTTTTCCAAGGAGGTGGGGTAGACGCTTTCCCAAGGAGGTGGGGTAGACGCTTTCCCAAGGAGGTGTGGTAGACGCTTTCCCAAGGAGGTGGGGTAGAAGCGATGAATAAAACTAATATAATAAAAAATTCAATTTTTTAAAGTATTATTTTCTACCTAATGTCAGGAAAACGTCCATAGCTCCAAAAATATTTACTTTAGCGAATAATAACTGCAGGGAATCGGAAAGTGCGATAAATTTTAAGTAAGACATATGTATGGTTATCAATATTCCAATTTTTTATATTTTTTGTGAAAACTTCAATTTGTTTATATAGAGTAGACTTTAAAGTTGAAACTTTAATGCTCAGTCCCTAAAAATTTATAAACAAATAGTTAGGTGGCAAATTTTATTAAAAATTACCTTTGTATAGACAAACGTTTTAAATAGAAAAATCAAAACAACATGTCATGAGTTACAATATTGTAACTCATGACATGTTGTTTTAATTTTTCTATTTATTATAATGACTAATAAGTTGACAAATACCAATATTCTCAAAATTTTAACTAAAGTATATATATAGCTAGCAAATTTTCGTCTGATAGAGTTTAATCAAACTACCTGTTACAAAAGCAGATTATTCAAAAATTTATTCATTAAGTACCTCGTTCGGAGAATACAGCCCTGAAATTATCTTTGGTGCATTTTAATTTCTTGGTAATTGACCATCAATCAGTGTGTAAAATTTCCAACTCAAAAAAAAAATTAAACTCTGATACTTGTTTAAGTCAGTCATATCTAACTCATTCTTTGATAGCTAAATACAAACTGTTTATTTCTTTGTTGATTAACTCAGGTTCATTAGGTCTGACGTAGGTTTCATTTCCATTCTCTGTATTACAATAAACCGGCTGAAAGACTTTAGAGTCCTGCACTCGATATGGTAAAGCAGGTGCGTCAATTCCAGAACGTTTCATTGTATTTGAATCGACTGAGGATTGCGTCAATTTAGAGTATCCGACGTTATCGCTATTTACATACTGCACAGTACCCTCGTCACCTTTTATTGTCTCATACAATGGCGTCTCATTAATACTCTTCTAAAATACAAAATGGTATTTAGAAACATGTCACAAAAACTAAGTGAGAGAAGAAGTTCTAGTCAGGTAGGTTAAATATTTGATACTTAACAGTTTTATAGTTATGAAATAATGTAAGCCCAAAAGCATATAAGCATACCCGTAAGTCGACCCACTCGCGGATAAGCCATTTTTTCCTTGCCTGACTTATTGACCAAAAGAGACACCTGCATAAGGCCATCAAATAGAAAAAGCAATTATTTTTGTCTTTTACAAACAGAAAATCTTATGTCCATTTATTTGGGTTTATGTGAATATGAATAACGATATGTAGAAAAACTTAGTGGGCAGGAATTCAAAGGTTCATGTGCAGATGAATATGGTATGTTGAAAGACTTATAGACTTATTGTACAAAAATTCAGGGGTTTATGTGCAGATGAATCAGTTATGTTGAGAAAATTAGTGGGCAGAAATTCAAGGGTATATGTGCAGATGAATATGGTATTTTGCAAAAACTTTGTGGACAGGGAAATTTCACAAAGGTTCCTTTACTTGCATTAATATCAGAAAAATAGGTTTTGTGAGAGGAAAACTTCTTCTTGCACATTTCTTTAAGAGAATTCGTGTATCAATCAGTTTACTGTAATGTGCTTGCATGAAGAAAAATCTAATGTTCAAAATTTACATGACCATATTTTTTAACATGATAGAATACCAAATAAATAAAAACCAAAAAGTCTAAGTAATTTCTGAGCTACAAACCAAAAAGTGTTAGTAACCTCTCAATTACAAACCAATGGGATGTAAGCAAACGCTCAGCTACACAGCAATGACAGTAAGTAAACACTCAGCTACAAACCAATTAGTGTAAGTAAACACTCAACTACAAAGCAGTGAGAGTAAGTAACTTCTCAGCCACAAACCAATAAGTGTATGTATACAATACCAATAAATGTAAATAACCTGTCATCTACTAAGCAATAAACCTCTCTGCTACAAAGCAATGATTGTAAGTAACCTCTCAGCTAGAAACCAGTGGAGTGGAAACAACCTCTCAAATATATGATAGTTATATGTGATATTTTCCCACGCGAACAGAGCATGTCGTTTTACACCTTAATTACAAAATAGCAAAATCTTTTGAAATTAAAAATAATTTGGAATAATGTGTCATATATAGTCATATAGTGTATCATAGAACTTTATAATAGAAGCTGAGGTTTTACGGAATAGATATTATGAATGGTTTGAAAGTTATTGGGATGTAAAGAAACGGGGGAGTATCTGGGAGAGATGGAATCCATTCAGGTTCCAAAATTCATATTAACTTACGCTGTGTTGTAGTTTGTCTTGATTCTGTTCAGTTCTAAAGAGAAATTCATTTTTATTTTCTTATTTTCAATACATCTTTAACAGTTCAATTATAATCAACTAAATTTTTATCACCTTTGCAATTTCAAATGAGTATGCTAGCTTACATCTGTCTAAATTAGAGTCAACTTTTCAGGTGTAATTTCTCCCTTGATTCAATAGCTCAGCTGAGAAGGTTTAGAAGATTTTTAATTTACATAATTTTTAAATATTTACATATCATA
>JAUZNK010051786.1:0-15846 GCA_035046665.1 Euphysa ruthae
TGAGTATCATTCCTGTTAAAATTCCTGATTCAAAACCTTTTAGTATTTTATCATTAAGATATGATAAAGCGGAGGATGTGGAATATTTTTTGCGGAATCCTGATTGATATTTATATAAGTGCAGATGGAGCATCCCTTTGGTTAAGTTCCCATCCTTTGGTAATCATAACTCAACATGAGGAAATTTCAGGGTGGCAGTGGGCTTTCATATTGCAATTCATACTGCAAGTCTCTCAAGATTTTCTTCACAATGTTTCTATTAAGCCAAATTTGGTTACTGGGATACTATGGATACTTTAACACGCCAGCTCACAACGGGGTTAGGATGTAGACAAATGCTCATAAACTGTTTTTAAGATTAAATATAGTGATCATTCATTGACAACTTAAAAATTAACAATTTAACATGAAAAAATCTGCCTGAATAATTAAATAGATTCAAGAAATCGTACATTGGCAATTATTCTCCAGCCAAACTCTTGCTACCACTATTTGAAATTTTACTGGGTTACTCCTAAAATTTTAGTGTTTTAATGGTCTATCATCACGGCTATAAAAAATGTAAATATTATTCTCCGAAGAAACCAAAAATTTAACAATTGTGCTAAAAGTTAATAAATAAGTTGAGTTTTTATTTAAAGCTTATTCAAGGCTTTTTTCAAGTTCTTAAAAATCATGGATAATGATATCTTGAAAAATAGACATCCATAAATGAAAATAATAAACATTTACCCCATCTTATAACAAACCTTGAAAATAAAAATTAAATTAAAGTGATATGTTCATGTATTGCATGAATGTTCATGTATAAAAATCTATTAGTGGTTCTTTTATTTTCAGAAGGCAGCTACCTGCTCTGCAAATTCTGTACATTCTTTGGCAAAAACCTGTGCTGCGTATTCCACCAGTGAATCGTATGATTTCTCAACTTTACGTAGATATTTCAATGAGAAAGAAAGTTTATCTTCGACTCCATCCATTTTTTGGGTTGGGAATCTTCCAAAAGGCTCGTAAAAATTTTTTTTTAATTTTCAATTTTCATTATTTACAGGCATTACCTTAATCTGTTTTGAATGACTAGTATTGAATTACCGGCTTGGCAGACAGTTGTTTTTATTGATTAGGATCCTATGAGTGAGTATCTGCATTTAAAGAAATACGCTTGCTTTCACGATATCCATTGCTTTTCTGACAAAAATTTGGACCTCATCACTTACCAATAACATTTTAGGGGTGGGTGTGTGAATATTTCACATCTTAATGGACTTTTTTTTATGTCTCTAAATAAAATCTTTAGGTTATTTGGAACCAACCAGTTGCTAGAGAAAGCGGGCATCTGTTATTTAATACTGAAATAATTTGTTTATTTTTTGGGTATATAGGCTTTTTCTTAAAAAAAAAAAAAAACCTTTAGAAATTTATTCTTTTTGACAATATCGCATTACCAAAACAATATACTGTTGCAAGATAATAGACTATTATGATTTTTAAGAAAGATAAAATGTTCTATAAACTAACATTTGCAGATAGAAACACCCACATGAGTAAAAGCCATCTAACAGAAAATTAATTTAACCCTAACAAATTAATAAAATTATAGGTTGATTTTTATCTCTTAGACGCTAATGATATCCTTTATTTGAAAGTATCTTGCAGTAACAAAATTGGATATGTTTATATATTTAGGTGAGCATTTAGTTCCAGCTAGATTATCTAACCACTAAAAATTGTTGAATACAGATTTTGATCAAAATAGATATTTGTTGACTTGATTTATGTTTGTCCTAAATGCTCTTCTCTGATATAATCTTGACCATGTTCAAAGAAAAGCATAGACCTAAACAAATATGTATTTCAACTTATCTCACTTATTAGGTGATTATTACAAGTATATTCCAAGTTTGCTAAAATAGACTAAACACAATAAGCATGTCAGTATTACTTCCAGGTATATAGCAGCTGCATCAAATTGTAAATATCAAGTAAGTATATAATTTATTTTTGGACTCATGGTGATGCTCACAGAGTACTGTTAATTTTTCTGTGTCTATTTTTCTATCTTCAGCATTTATTATAAAATAAACCTCTTTTGATATTTCTAAATCTTGTTTTCAATTTTCTGTAAATTCCTTCAATTTTTTTAGGTGAAAATTTTAGATCTAAAAAAAATTATATGTCTAAATCCGTGTTTAAGCCTATAAACCAAGATTTTTAGATTTTTAAATTTGCAAGAGTCAGTTAAATGGCCATTATTTATAACAATCCTGACCTTTTGAAACTCGTTTTGCAATATTGCGTCCATATTTTCTGATTTATTTGCAATATTGCGTCCATATTTTCTGATTTATTTGCAAAAAACGTGGTCGAAAATTTTATTTTTTATTTTATTGGAAGTTAGAGGTATATTTAGGCTCTCATGATTTATTTTTTGGTACTGGGCTTTAATCCTGTCATTTTTTATGCAAAAGATGATGTTTGTATAGAATTTTTTTTTATCTTGTCATTGTTAATTTAAAATCAGAAAATATTAACTCTGATCCTTTTTCTTTGTAAACAATTTCGGAAATGCTTTTGGACCTAAGGAGTACTATTTACCCTGAAAATTAGATTTTTTGGTTTTTCTTGAAAAATTTATTAATTCCTAGAATTTGATATTCAGAGTGCTAGTTAATATTATATAACTTAAATAAAGTATAAATATTATATAAATTAAGTTTGGCTTGGCCAAACATACCATATTATTAAGTATAGAATTTTGCCAGCAATTCAGTAATATTGTATAGTCTCTCTCTTACATTCATTTTTTCCCCATATCATGCTTATTCTCTTGTATATGCAGTAAAACAGTAGTAATTGCAATTCGAGATTAATATATTAAAGAAAGTAAGATTTTTTTTTTTGTAATTATTATTGACTTGTGAAGTTAATTACAGAATTTATTTTTTTTATTACATGTGATTGTCAAGCAAGATGTATTTCTGTTTTTATTGACTTTAATTCTAGTGACATTACAATGCCATCTAACTGAAAAATTATTTAAATTTGTAGTCTATTCTGGTTAGATTTTTATTTTTTATTGCTTTACTTTACAGACGGCTTGGTTCTTTTGTTTGTTGGGATGTACCTGAAACTGAGGTATTATTTAATGTTTTCACATAATGTATATTTATTTTTTTAGTTTTTTCAAAATGGCAGAAAGTTTTGATTACAAAAATATTTGCGTTAAAAAAATACATGTTTTCAATTGGTTGTGCATGTTATGTGTTTAAGGCTATTATTATAGATTATCAATTAGTGTTTGCTCAATTTACAATTGATTTATATATTTATGTTTAGGTCCAATACTTGAGAGATATTTTAATGGAACATGAGGTTTCCCCTTTTAATCCAATTGATATTGATGAAGCTAGTGAAGAGATGAACTTTTTTTCAACTGAGTAAGTAAAATTACCATTGTATGATCTGGCTTTAAAAACTTTTTACAAGCTATTAGATATTGATACTTTTCTATCTGTTTATTAGTGAGTTACTTAAACCACCACAGAAAATATATTTTTTTTTTATACCATAAAACAGCCAATTTGATAATAAACCTGCAGTATATATAATTTTTTTTTTAACTCTTGTTTTAATGACCATTTCATTTTTATAAAACTGCAGGATGGTTCTAAGTCCAATTAACTGAAGCTTATTTTTTCGCTTTTTTGAAAAAATTCTTGTTGATTTTATTAAAATAAATTAATCATAATGAACATCATTTGAGCACTGATGCTTTCTGTGTAGAAGTATATATATATACAGGAAAAAAAAAGTTGTTACATTTTTGTCAACTTTTGAAGTTATTAACTATTTAAAACCTTGTGTATACTAAAACGATATGAAGCATTTTGCCTAAATAATCATTCTTCAGTCAAAATATTAATAGTCTGAGCAAAGTACCTCATAAAGAAGGTGTACTGGGAATTAAATATACCATAGCTATATTTGTTATTTCATTTTTTCTGGAAGATGGATATTTCACGCAAATCGCAAATTTGATCAAAATGTGTAGTTTTAGTGTATCCTAATATTTCCAACATAATTTATGATTGACACAAGTATTTCGTCTGAAAATGTACATGATATCTGGTATGAACAATGTTTTGAGTTTTTTTTTTTTGTATGCCGCCTGTTTATACTCACTCAGCTAATAGAAAAAACACTAAACATAGTAAATGAAAAAAAATAGTTTTAAAATATGTGCAGACACAAGAAACACTTTATCTTGTGTCTAAATCAAATTATTTTTTGGTCCAATCGAAAGACTCTGTAAAACTTCAGTGGAATATCTTTTGTGATATATATAAATTTTCAGGTTTATTTAATTCAAAAAGTTCATGGTGATATGGAACATCCATCCTATATTGATATAGAGGAATGTGTTATGTCCATATCTACTGACAATAAACATACTCTACCTCTACCTGACAAAAAACCTGCTATAGTCGGAAAGCTGTTAACTCAATAATTATTCAGAGTGAGAGACTTGAATGAAATAACCCACTTACTTGCCGTAAACGAGGAACGAGAACACGGAAAATTGAAAAGTTCCATTTTTAAAATCGATCGATCCTCTTAGAAAAAATAAAATTTGCAGCGGGTTTTCAAGTGAAAAAGTTAGAAAGTTGACACGACTTTTAGCAAGTTGTTTCAAATTCAAAACACGTTGTTTATTTTTACTGACATATGAATGCAAGATGACAAACATTGTGAAAGAAATAAAATATGCAGGTGCAAAACAAAAGAACATCGCAAAAATATTCTAAAATTATGCACATCACAAATTTATGCATTTTCAAATGATGTTGTATGTTGCATATTCAGTTGTTCAGACCTAATAATTGTGGAAGCCCACTTCCACAGCCAATGTTATTACAAATATAACATTTCATCTATAGTACGAAAATCATCCAATAGTGCTAAAGGGAGACCTAAGATACAAATCATATGTAAATCTTAGCTGCTAAAATAATTATGGTGGGAATTAAAAATGCAAAATTTAATTGTGAAACTTATCCAACAAACAAATTTATTTCTAATTTATTAGTATTAATAGTCTAATATGTGACTTCCATCACATATTAGACTATTTATTAAATCTTATAAAATCATATGCTTAACAAGTTAGCATTGCACAATGTGTTGTGAGTTCTATATGTCTGAGATATGTCATTGCTCAGATGAATTTTTGCCTAGGTTTTGAATTATATCACTTAAGTGGATCAAAATGGATAGTAAACGAACTTAATCACTTAGGTTATTGTGCAAGTGCCAAGGAGGTAACTCGCTATAAACAATCTGTGGTGGTCAATGAAAGTACCAAATAATTACTAGAAAGGAACTTACAAGGTTTATTTCATGAATGACATGAGAGCAGTTAAGAGGATGTGTAAAATCAGCCATATAGACTTAAAATGTTCATATGAGCTAAGAAGCAGGCTAGGTATTCATAACATCAAAAGATGCTACATAGAACAGGAGATTGAGTTGGCTGGGCCACTTAGATTGAATGGAGGAGGATATTTGGGTAAGAAAGTGTCAAGACAAGATAGTTCTAGGAAGCTTACATGTAGAGCGAGAAAGATATGACGAGAAGTAAGAAAAACAGATATCTAGCCCAACCCTGCTATAATGGAAATTGGCGTTTAACTGAGAATGATAATAATTTGTTCTAGTGCTCATCAAGGCTAGTTATTTCTTAGGTTCGTTCAAAAACTCTTCAAGGTTAATTAATACTGGTATGTCTTTCTGTTGTTTCTAACAAGAAATTTAGCAGTGTTAGTTGTTGGTGATTTATATTTCCATTGTTTGTATTAAGCAATTCTTCAAGCTTCGTTGATGGATAAACATATTTTCATTTTTTTGTAATCAGAACATGACATGACGGTTAGTTAAAGCTGACATATATTTTGATTGTTTTTAATAAGGAATTAATGAGGTTTAGTTAAGATGTATTTTGATTTCATTTGTGTTAGTTATGGGGATTATCTATGTTATTTGTATTTAGGAGTCCATCTGGGTTAGTAGACGGTGATATATATTTGAGTTCAAAACCAAACGAAGAACAACAGGTTTTGGAGAAACTGGCTTTTTCAAATGCTATGGCGATATCAGGTACATAATGTTTTTACTATACTCGCTTCCTGCTTCACTGTTTATGATTACTGTTTTGATCAATTAATTAATTTAATTTAATTTAAATAATTTAAAATAAATATAAGTAATTATTAATGATTTATGTATATTTATGTTATTAAAGCATCTAAAATATTTATATTATTTAAATTGTTATATTTTTGGTTGTTTATGATAATTAGTCGTAATTCATCAATTTATAGTATTTCTTATAGTATTTATAGTATTTCTTATAGTATTTATTATAGTATTTATAGTATTTCTTATAGTATTTACAGTATTTCTTTTGTGAGAAATAATTTCTACTTCTTTAATTCATTGAACATTTTAAATTATATTAGAATTACATTATCTTAAAGATAGCCGTACTTACAACTGTATAGTTGTAAACTAAAAGCTATTGAAATAATGAAGTGTTAAGATTAAGTGTAATATAAATATAATATCAATGGAATAAAATAAATTATTGTATAAAAAGTTGTTTGGTTCAAATTTTCCGAGCTTCTGGTAATACTGATAAAATTTCCTAAAAAATTGATTTATTTATGCTAAAGTATTAGCTTAACAAAAATGAAATTCAAAAGATAAACATTTTTGTACCATTTTGATTATTTGAGGTACATTTAAGTGTAGCTGTAATAAGATGACTAAAATAAAACTAAGTCCCCCCTGGCAAAGGGTTCCTAACAAACTGAAATCGATAAATAAAACCAAGAAATATTTTTGAATGAAAATGTAAAAATTCTTGCTCAAATGAATTTTACTAGAAAACTAACTTTTTGTTAATTTCTGAAGATTGAGTCTATCACTTTTTTTTAAAGTATTTAAAGTAACCATAGAGGACTTAATTTGCATGCATATGGTCAAATCAACTATTGTTCTCTAGTAAGGTTCACATTGTGATGATTTTTTTATAGAGAAATCTCAGTAAAATTTTGCATATTAAATTTGTTTTTAATCTTTTAGTAAATATTTCAATTCTTTAGTTTTTTAGTGTAACTTGATTTGCTTCCTCGAGTTTCTTTACTTATAGTTTACTATAATATATTATCAGGTGTATAAACAGTTGATTTTTATTCCATCATTGTTGTGTGAGTGATTAATTAGATTTTTAAATTAAAGTAATTCAAAAGTTAGAGGAGTATACAATTTGAGACCTATATTTTATAAATAAAACTAAAAAAGAAAATATAAAAAAATTCAAAAAATTACCAATGCTAACTTTAAAATGCATATAATTTAATCAAAGAAATTTTTTTACTTTATGCTGTCATAATAAATGGCAGGAGTGCCTACTATACAAGTACTAGAGAGATAGAATTATTGTACGAATGCATTAAACAGAATGTGTGGTAGATTGAATCGAGGAAATGTCAGTAAATTAGGAAATTGTTTTATACTGTTGTTATTTAATTATTTGAAGGACTTCAAAACTCCTTGACTGTTGCAGGATCTAAGTACCTCCATAATAGGAATGTTGAAATCGTAATGTTTGAGATCCATAGCTCTATAAATTCTTTTAGTTTTATTTTTATGCATGATGCTTTCACTAAAAAGGATTGGATGGTTTCTGATGTGGAAGTATCTTAAAACCTCCTGTTATTGATAGAAGCATTTTATGACTCATACGCCTAAATTTATTTATTACTTAAACTAAATTTATTATTCCAGGCCTTGTTGGCATTAATCTAAACATATTTACATCATATCAAACATATTTACATCAGACAAAATGTTCTTGTCATTGCCATGTCATGTGTGGAAAGCAGGTGTTGGAAGTCAGATATTGATGAGCTGCTAGCGGGTAGGCGCTTAATTAAAAAATGGCATGATGGAGCCAAATTGAAAAAAGGAAAAAAATTGATAACATTCCTTAGCATAGAAGTTGCTTTTGTTGAAATTTTGAAAACTTTTATATTTAGAAAAATTTTTTTTGTGAATTTTGATTTTTGCTACATGCATCCTCTTATTTAATTTGTCTGATTGAGATGTTTTCATATCAATAATTTTAACATGAAATTTTCTGGGTAGATCCTATTTTGCGGAAAGATCTTGTTATTATCACAAAAATTAATATATCAATTTATTAGCAAAAAGTTCTGCTTTATTTCTAGCCGATGTAACGACATCAGGCCCATTGAATAGTGGATGGATCAAAGGCTTACCCTTTTTTGAAAAACTCCTATTGATGTGCCAGAAGTCTTGAGATCCAATAGATTGAGCGAACAGATGTTCATGGACCTGGTTTTGATAAAAGCATTTAGCCTCTTCAATGACTCTTTTGCAGTCATTTCAGGCGTTGCTATAAAGACGTTGCTATAATTTTTAGTCACACTTTAGAAAATATTTGTTATAATTCTACGGGATTGTATCATTGTTTAGTTATACATTTTCATGGAATCTAAATTTTTATAATTGTCTCAAATTTTGATATAGAGTTTCCCAGAGTATTTCTTTAGTCAAAATTTCCTTATCTTGGACCAAATGTTTTGAAATCTTGTGAATTGCAATTCACATAGTAGCAGCATTTCAGGGGAAATCTCTGGCCTTGCTACTACTACTACTACTACTGGCATATTACATATAAAATTTTTTTAGTTTATTCTTTTTATTGCTCCCCTATTTTTATTTTTCAGTGAAACTTGATACTTGGGAGATATCTTTGGACAAATTTTCTGGATCATTACGCTACATACCTGAGGTGACAAGAATCACATAGTATGATTCTTATTGTCTTAATGTGAAAGTATTCTTTTTGGACCCTTGGTAAAGCCGTTTGCAACAGTTTTCTAATTAACCACTCATTAATTTTTTCTGACGTTTTTTGTGGAGTCTTTGGACTATTATGGTATTCATTATGTATTTTTCATGAAGTTAACATGGCATGGAGGGCTTCTTGTGACCCATGTGGATACCTGTCAAGAGCTTTTTTTTTTAGTACTGGGCTCAAATATGGTAATTTTTTAACCAAAATTTTAAAAGTTTTTAAAATTTTCTATAAAAGTGTTTTTTTAAGTTAGCCGTAGAGAGCTTTTTTTGACCCA
This sequence comes from Euphysa ruthae, assembly GCA_035046665.1. Lineage (NCBI taxonomy): Eukaryota > Metazoa > Cnidaria > Hydrozoa > Anthoathecata > Corymorphidae > Euphysa > Euphysa ruthae. The sequence continues at coordinate 9,219 of JAUZNK010051786.1, forward strand.
TTATGGCTCACCTTTTAAAACTGGTATATGTTTATGCTCAGTGAAATTAAATGATTTGCAGGTTCATTTTAGTAACTTTTTCGATTATCCTTTAAACATGTTTTGGAAAAAAATTTTTAGGGAATATCATTATGAAGTTGCTTTATTCTTTATTCTTTTGAGTCTTTTATAACTTTAGCTGTAGATAAGGCGCAATTAGACAGTTATCAAAATACTCCCAGACAAACCATGGAACATTAACGGCGTTTGAAATATATTGTTTGATCATTAGCGGAACAAGGCCTTGTTCATCTCTTTTTGTGGTTGTTTTATTGTAGAAAATAATGGAAAAAAAGAATTTTATGATGTTGTATCTGATTAAAGAAAGCCGAGGGGTCTGTTAGTGACTGAGAGCTTGTTGTTTTTTTTACTTCTTGTTTTTTATTTGTTCTTAAAATTTCCGATAGTCGTTGGAACAGATAAAAATTAGGCCAGTTAAATTTTATTTTACGAATGTTTTTTATTAAGAAAAGTTGTTGGAAATTTAAGTAAGTTAGTGTTATTTAATTTATTACAAGTTAGCTACAAAAATATATTTTGTAGATTTGTCTTGTTAATCATTTTTTACAATATTTTTTCAATTCACGTTTTTTTTTTTTTTTTTTTTTTGTTTTTTTATTTCACATAATTTTTTTTTTTGATTTCCATTCTGTAATTTCAAAATTTACAAATAATGCTAAAATTTGACCTTGTTCTTTCATCATTTCATAATTATCTATAGTTTTCACGCAAAATTTTACAAGAGTATTTACTCTCATACGGAAACTCCAAGTAAAGTAGTTTATCTAGATTAGAATACCAAATATAAAAACTATCATCTTTATCAAAGATACTAAAAAAATTTTTTTTTTAAATTAGAATAAAGTTTATTAACAAAAAAAAAAAAAATGAAAAAAAAAAACAGTATTGTGTAAAATACATGATTAACAAGACAAATCTACAACATATTTTTGTAGTTAACTTTTAATTAAAATTCAAAAAACTTGTCTTTATAATAAAGAATTTAAATAAGAGTATTTACTTACCTACATGCTTGCTTGCTTCACTTGCTTGGCTTGCTTGGCTAAAATAATAATACTTATGTAAATTTTTGATATTTTTATCATCTCTATATATGCCTTACCTTTAATTTTATTTTACTTTGTGGATTAATAGCAATTGACGCAGAAGAAAAAACTTTCTATTTCACGTAAGGAGGTGATGAAGAAGTTAGGGGAGCTGTTAAATTTAAGGTATTTCAATTTTCTTTTTTACAATTATATTTTTTTAGTTCTTTATGCTGGTTTATGACTTGTATATTCCTTTAATTTAGTATATCAAGAATTTGCTAAAAGTCACGAAGGCCTTTATTAATATAAACGTCAACAAAGGTGATCTCACAATGGGTGTTCATTGTGGAATCACAGTTCAGTCCTAGCACAATATAGTACTATTTAGACATTGTTAGAACTTATCAGCCATGCATAATTAATTTAACAGGATTCACTACTTATGACTCTGGCCAATTTCTTATGTTTGCGCTGCTTGTGGTGTGAATACTTGAGCAATATTAAACTATTGGGTACTGCTGATAAAATAGCTTCAACCCATTGCTGTTAAAGGGGAACTCAAGAAGAAGGCTTATCTCAAAACAAAGCAATATAATACTCATTTATCAAGAAAATTATCTTTTGTATGACAGCTTGTTTAGATTTTAGTTTATTCTTGTCCGCATCTGTAACTGTTATCTCATTATAGTTAGCTTAATTTTCATCTGAATATCTATTTAAATAATGAAAATTTTTTTTTTTTTTTTTTTTTTTTTGTGTTTTGATATTAATTGCTTTAGAGAGCATATCAAAAGCATTATTTCTTTTGTGTTCACAAAAGAAATAACATTGGTTTTATTCCATGAATTAAAATTGATAGATTTGAAAAAGTTATTATGGTTGATACTTTCTCTCAAATTCTGTTCTACTTATCTCTAGCTCAGTTGTTTTTGATTAAAGCATATGATTAGTCCGCATTTTTTGTTCTGCATTTTTCTTAATATTTAATGTCTTCATACCTTTACATTGATGCCATTGATACTTTGTGAACATTGCTCTCCATTATGTAAAATCACAATTAATATTGCTTATCATTTCCAATTATGAATAAATGGTAACCACAGATTATTTTCTTCAGGCATAAAATCAACCTATACTCTGACCTTTTAATCACTCCTGACTTCTATTGGGACCGAGAAGAGTTGGAAATAATATACAACAAAATTTGTGTTTATCTAGAAATCTCTAAACGTACAATGGTGAGATTTTAGACTTAATTTAGCTTATAAGTTCTTGTGGTGCTCATTTTGTATTGAAATTCAACTCTTATCATCTCCTCACCGGGCTATAGCGTCTTGTGATCATTGGCATATCACTTGTTGTTTGATGTACTCTTGACGAAACTATCTGTTACTTTTCTCCTAGCCACTCATTAGTTTTTCTAAAAATTTGTATAAGTTTTGAAATCATAATTTTACAATACTGATAGCTTTAGATGCTTAATTGCTTTTAAACAATAAATGAATAATTGTTTTTCAGTATTTCATTCAAATGTAACAAAATGTATGTTGATTAAAAGCCTAAAATATATATATATATTTTTTTAAGTAGAGGGCTATTAAAATTCTTTGACCTGCCGAAAAATTTCGAGGAAAATCAGGGCCCAATTTGGTTCTAAAAATAATATTTTTTGATATTTTTCAGGAATAATAATTAATAATAATAATTATAAATAAATAACTAAATAATTTTTCAACTATAAAAGTTTTGTTTAGTTTAAGCAAATATTATTTTTGGTTATTTTGACTCATAGATCATTTTTGTTATGTTATTTCGCCCTGTTCACGGACTATTTCCCATTTGTTTTATATTTCCTAAGATTTTATTTCTGATTAAGTTTATTTGTTTTCAGAATTTTATCAGGCTCATGAGAATATGTAATATGGTCGCCCAAAAGTTATTTTCAAAAGTGAAAGAATTTTTCTTGATACCTTTTTCATTGATACGTTTTACTTTTGAAAGCTTTTGCGTGTCAGCTATTAAAAAGGTTGTTTTAGAAATCCCTAAGACCTGAAATATGGCCAAATTTGTTTGCTTATATATTTTTTTGATTTTGCAAAAAGTCTACAAGATGTAGTCTTGTAGAGATTTTGGGAAATTTGTGACCCAATTAGCTAATTGTCAGATATATCTTGTTCAATGTTTTTTTTTTTTTCTCTTTCTTTTTTTGGGCTGAAATATAGTAATTTTAATTCTGAAAACAAAATCTTGGAACTTTAGTTAAATTTTTTTATTTACTAACTTTTGAAACTTTTCAGAAAGTAAAAGCTTTAGTTTTTCATTTTCATTTTTGTTTTTCGTAATTTTTCCATGGTTTTCACTTTTTTTTTTTTTTTTTTTCTTTTTTGTATTTTTTTCACTATATTTTGTGTATTCAAACTTTAATTGATGTGTTTGAAGGGAAATATATATTTACTTATTCATTATAAAAGTATATCTAATCATTTTGTTTGAGATTTCTAGATTTTCCTAAATTTTCTATGAGTCCATTGTTATATAAAGTGCTTTTTTTTAATATACATGTCAGGTTTTGTTTAAAAATTTCTTTTCTTTCTTTTTTTTATTCTGTTAAAACTTGATTTTAAAATGAATTATTTCTGATAATTTCAAATATGTCAATTTTTCTTTGTACTTAAACAAGCTGTTCACCTATCCAGTGATCCAATACTTTAATAGGTTTTCAATGGTTGTGAAAGTTCAGTTTATTCTTGTGATCTAGCACTAAGTGTTCTTATTTTTAAAATTTTCACTATCATTTTTGTGCAAATTTTGATATATTTCCTTATATTTACTCACTTTTCGTCAGTTCAAGTGTTTAAATTGAGAAAAAAATCTCGATAGCAGCTACAGATCAATAGTTATGACTGTTTGAAGCGCAAATTTCATCAAATTTCCTGTCAAAATCTCTTAACCTTTTTTACATAAAAGTGGGGACAAAAGTAAATGTCAGGGGGTAAATTTTGACCTATTGGGTCATAACTCAACCAAAAAAATTCTAAATAACCTCAAATTTGGCAAGTAGATGCAAAATATAATTTCTCACTCAAAAAACTATATTTAAAAAAAAAAAAAAAAATTTATTCAGAGCGGAGATAAGGGCTTATCAGGGGTTTAAATTTTGATATATTGGGTCATAACTCAACCAAAAAAATTCTAAATGACATTCTTACACAAAGCAGTAAGTTTTTTTGAGCATTTTTTCAACAGGGTAAGATGTTTTTCTTTCAGGGGGAAATTCCAAATAACACAAAATTTGGCAGGTAGATGCTGAAAACAATTTTTTACAAAAAGCCATATATTTCTTATGAGAAATTTTTAACAAGGCAAAATATGGATTAAAAGGGTTACATGTTCAAAATACCGAAAACACAAAATTTGATGACGTTTAGATGCTAAAATCTTTTGCTTTACTGGATTGAATATATCTGTTACAAAAATTCACATAGTAATCTGAAAAATCGTAAAAAAAAAAAATATATATATATATACATATTAAATTTTATTAAGTTAAAAGCATAACGTGCGTGGTTATTCTAGTCCCCTCGTTAAACAAATATAACGATACTATTCATCACATTACGCAAAAAGCATTATTGAAAAGTAGTTTATAATAGAAGATTTTTTAGATAGGATTTATCGAAAAATAATTTTAAATGTTAACTTCAAAGCCTAATTTCAAAATTAAATCTACGTTCATTGACTGCCAGAGGATTAAGTTAACCTTAATTTTTTGAAGGGCCAAATTAATTCCAAAAACTATCATCCATTCTTTTATTCAATAACTTCTATCCATCATAAAAATTAAAAAAATTTACTTTAATAATTTTCACATAAAATTTCAACCAATCTCAAAAAGAAATTCTCCAAAGTGTAACTTATAAATTACAATTTTCAAAACTGGTAATTCTATTTTTGCTATTTTTTATAGCTTATCATTAAACCTTATTTTATGAAAGCACAAGTAATTTTTACTTACAAGATATCCAGTTTTCATAGCTTTTGAACTGGTTGTATTACATAACTAAGAATTTAGTTTTATAGGAAAACTTTATTTTCTACGTCAAAACTCCTTTAGAATAGTTTATCACCCCCAAAATAAAAAATGTTGTTTTTTAACATTGATTTTAGAATATAGGAATAGAAACAGGGAGAGCTAAAATTTTTTAAGGGTAAAACCTTGATAATAATATTGCATAATTCCTAATTCACACTTCAACCATGAAGCTCATCGTAGCTGGTTCCGCATTAAACAGAGCACTGAATATGTCATCAGTAAGAAAAAAAAAAGCGATCAAACCCATAAATCTAACAGCCTTTTCCTTAATTTGATGATCTCTTTGGAGACCAAAATTTGGAGACCAAAATTAACAAGTAAAATAATTTAAATATCATTCACCTCTGAATTACTTAGATACTAAAAATCACTTGGATATCAAACAGGTGTGATATTAAAACATTTACGTTGTACATTATCATAAAATACTTTTTAATATATTCTTATAGCATGATATTTGTTTAGAAATAATCAGACAAGACACAATTGATGTTTGTATTGAACCAAATTTGTTGCCAAATTTTGAAGTTTTATCATAATTTGGATTTTTTGATAATGCAACCCCGGCCTGTAGATTAGCTAAAGTGCAAGATTCAACACATAGCAGTGATAAAAGAGATTCTGATGGAGATTCTTTGGTCTATTTTATTTTATGTTAAATTTTCGATCACACGGTTTTTATTATTTCCAGTACGTTCTTTCTGCCAACACCCATACTTAAAAGGTTAAATTACACCTCTCGAACTTCATCAACATACCTACCATCCTCAAATGTAGGTAGCATACAAGTTTCCCTGGATTCAAGCAGCATTTGTAAATCAAGTTTTTCTTGTTTCAATGCACTTTTTGTGCATTTATTTCTTTGAGTTTTATGTCCTTCACCTCTATTTCACAACGGTTTTCAGTATTACATTTACTTTTATAATATTTTAGTAATTTTTGTATCCTGGTTTTTTCTTGAACTTTTTGAGTAAGTTTTTCAGTCAAATAAATGTTTTTTGCATGTAAGGTTTTAATTTGGTAACCTTTTGCATCCAATTCCATCGCCTCCTGCCTCAATTGCTGTTTATCATGAAGTACCAATGTGTCGCGTCTTTAATTTTTCTGTAACTTTTGACTGCAATGTAACTTTACAGAAGTGTTTTTAACTTCAAGTTGCTTTAAGATCTTGTGCTCGACAAAAGTTCCTTTCGAAGATCAGAATTATTTTTGTTTGCAATTCACATAAGTTCTACAAACTCCTGATTTAGAGACTTCAGATGCTTAATTTCTTTAGTAAGCTGTTCTGAAACCCCTTCACAATGTTGCTGCATCATATTTTCTAGATCGTAGTTAACTTTGCTTTTGGTTAGATCTGCCTCAACACTAATTATTTCTCTTTTAGCAGTTTTTAATTCTTCAGATTTTTTCCTTAATGCAGATTTAAGTTTTCACTTGTTAGAAGTAA
>JAUZNK010051797.1:0-15843 GCA_035046665.1 Euphysa ruthae
GATACATACATCATTGTACATATTCATTAGGGTTGTGTGACCAGGGGCACAAGAGACTTGTAGTAGGACAGTCAACGGCATATATGGCTGATAGTATATGACTAAACCTGTTTAATACTCATAGCATGACTATTCTTTGATCCTCTTTACAGCTTTCAGCAAAATATCCGATGAAGTAAAGTTTTGAGTAAAAAAAAATTAAGACATTGAGGTTTTGGTGAGTTTTAGAATTATTGCAGTTTTCAGCTGAGCACCTCAAGAAATTTTTAATGGAAAAAAAATCTCATAGTTTTTAGTAAATACTTTTAACAAAAGTTTTGTGTAAAATTTCTAATTATTTTTTGGAAGAGATTTGGAATGGAATTTTGAAGTAAATACATAACTGAAGTTTTTCAGTGATAAACCTAGTAAGCGATTGTTTTAGGCAAGATACAAAGCAAAAGATTTATGGAAATTTGAAATATGTAGCGTTTTTGATGGAAATATTCACAGAGTAAAAGTCAAATAAACAATTTTTTAGTGATTTCCTTGGCAAAAATAAAGCGCTGGTAAACAGTTTTCATTGAAATGGCTAAAAAAATTTTTTGAGGAAAATTTCTAAAGAAAGGAATTATGGAACAAATAATGTTAAAACTAGAGTAAAAAATGTAAAAAAAATATATACTAATACTTATTACTAGAACTTATTTTGTAACTTACATTTCGATTCTGCTGTATTATGCTCAGAAACGTTATCTAGAATTCATTTCAGTTATTTTGAAAATTGTTGATGTCCTTTGGGCTGAAAAATATTTTATATTTACTCATACATTGTTCTGAGATTCATTAGAAATTCATATTTCTGAACCCTAAACATATTTTTTTAAGGTATTCAATTAATGTTTTCATTTTTTTTTTTTTTTTTAGATAAAAATGAAGAGTTCTGTTGTACCATTCAGAATTAATATTGGTGACATTTCATTACAAAACCCACCATTGTACTATCCAGAGTCACAAAAGCCAATAAGGTGTGTTTAATCAAATAAAATTACCACTGAATTAATTCTTAACATGGGTGTTTTCCTTTCTTTAAAGATGAGTTTAAATGGCTGAAATTTGGAACAGATTTATCAGTTAGCATATTAAATTCCAGACATTTTGAAATTTTTCCAATGTTTTAGGTGACAAGTTCAAAATATCAGTAATTTTTTTTTACTTTTTCTTTGCTTAGCTGTTATCTTTTCCTGAAGAGTTTGTGATGTCACAGTTTCAAGAAGAATGATATTCAATTTTGTAAAAATCTGCAAAATATTTAGAAAAGTGTAATTCAAGCCTTCAAAATTTTCTTGGAATTTTACATAAAATCTGACTATTTTTTATTTAATTGGCCTAAATTGAAGCCCTAAATATCTTTAAAATTGTATTGGATTAGCAAAAATTTGTTTAATTGAGAACAGATTATCTTTTTGATTTTTTATGATTTAACTTTTGGGTGATTATCGATTTATTAAACCAGGATGGTTAAACCAGGATGGATATTGCAAATTACAAGAGGTAATTTTGCTTGATTATTTTTAGCCCTCCAAAATTTACATTTCCTGCTATAAGAACTGTGCTATGGTAAGTTTTTTCGTTTTTTTTATTTAGATGATGTGATTTTAATTCATATTATCAAAAATTGGCATTCTTAGAGCAGAGAACTTGTTGAGATTAGCTCAAATATTAAATTTTCTGATTTTTTCTTTTAGAAATTTTGTTTTTATTCTGCTGAAATTTCACTTCAAGAAGTTATTTTCCAAATATTACTTCTTTTTTTTATTGGCAAAACATGCATGCACCAATATTTAAAGGTTTGCGAAAGCATGGCAAGCTTGTTGACAAGGCAAAGTTCAAATTGGTAATTGATGATAGAAAAAAATTGCAACAGAATTTAACAAACAACAAGTTTTCTTACACTATCAGTTATTAATAATATACAATAAAGCTGAAGCTAAAAAGAAATAAATTTTCTTTCAACAGTATTGAAATTACTTTTGATTTGGTTTTGATTTATTGGAAGAATAGTTTATTCAAAAAAAAAAAGATTTTATGGTATATCACATATATAGTGAAATAAAAATATTGTTTTTACTATAAAAATATAGTTCAATTTAAATTAATTTAAATTTAACTTACAGTATGCAATACACGCCTTTGTAAAGACACAAAATTAAATATTAAAACAATTTGATGTTTACATTAGAATGGAATGTTAATGATTCTTTTGTTTAAACGTTTAAATAAAATTCTCTGTGGACAGTATTCAAATTAATTTTGATTTGGTAACTAACAACAAAGATCATATCTATTGTCTCGATTGAATTATTCTACTGTTCAAATATTTTTAGTAAAGAAATGGGGAGGCGAGATGATATTGTCTCGATTCAATTATTTTCGATTCTCTTTTTCAAATATTATTAATTAGGAGATGAGAAGGGGAGACAAAATATGAAAAAATAGGCACAAATTGTGGTCCAAATTTTTGCCTGAATTACGGCTCAAAAATGTGCTGAGTCATCAAAAAAAATGTCCTTACTATAGAGAATTTTTGACTTTACATCAATCTTGAGGTAAAGTAGTGAGTGTGATGAAAAATTAACTTGCTAGGTTATAAAATAAAAAAAAATATTTATATTTTCATGTTGAGATTAACAAAAATTTATAGTTATCTAGTCAGATTTTTAAAATATTAAATGGGAAAATCATTTCAAGAAAAAATGACTCTTTCATTTAGGGATAGAACACCGTTACACAAACCAATTGAGTTATCATACTTCCAATCAAATACCAGGTATTTGTATTAATTATATATTTTATATTTATTCTTTAATCATTTAATATGACTGTATTTATGTTGTATTTACTAGCTTTAAGTTAACGTAAGCTGTTTCTATTATCAAACATGTATTATTTATTTATTTAAGTTACAAATTAAGGTTATAAAGATAGGCTATCCTGCCATGTGATTTTAAAATAGATCTACAACTGTGACAACAGAGAGTGTTTCTCCTCTAACTTGTTTTAAAATTGTTTTTAATGTCAAGTTATAGTTTCTTTTCTTCCTATAGAAAGGTGATTATTGATGAAAAAAGTCTTGAACTAGCATATAAAAAGCTGAAAGTAAATGGCAATGATTTCACAGGGTTCTTCATTGGTAAATTAGATAAACAAGCAGAAGGTACAATTATCTATTGTTATTTTATATGTTTAGAGTTTTTGTGACTTTTATAAAAAAATTTTTGACTGAAATTATTCTAAAGATAATCTATCAGTTTTTTTTTCTGATTTTTTATTCTGAATATCTGCCCATGTTAAAATTATCTATTTTGATTGATATTATAGATGATGATTTTGTTTTACGAGTTAGTCGCTTTGATCCTGGTAGAATTGGACAGATAAATACCGGTAATTTTGTAGTTTGTATTTAGTTATGTAAGATAATAACACTATTTTAAGCCTCTTCTATTTTAATTCTTTAATTATGCTTAGGGTATACCTGAAATTTTTTTAGTTGTTGAGCCTAGATATTTTTAAGGATTTTGTACTTACAGGTCTTGAATGAGTCGGGTAAGTGTTAGTTTCTGTGCTGATCAAACAGTATTTTTCCGGTCCAAATTTGTGTATGTTTGTAGTTTAGGTAATTCTATCACTCTTATTGCTGATATGGATAAACTAAGAAAATATCTTATAGAATTTCTTTCTGGTCAAACAAGAAAGAAATAAACAAAATTCATGTTTGTGCCTGTCAACATGGGATTTGTGCCAGTCACTGATCAATGTACGTTATTTAATGACTTAAATAATATCAATTTTTTAAAACTGAATTTTTGATATTTTTAGAAAATGGTTGCAAAGAATTTTGTTTCCCTACGACAAGATTACCTGGAGATATTGGTATTAAAGTTGAGGTATCTTATTAAATATATGCTTTTTCTTAGATAACTTATATCTGACCCTTCTTTCTTTCTTATTTCTTTCGGTTGTCTGGCCGAATGGGCATTGGTCTCCGGATCCTAGAGCTGTGGGTTCGAACCCACCTTGGAACCATTGATTTTCTTTACCATAAGCTTAAATGGAAGCTCTAAGTACACCAGAACCAAACACATGGGCACTGCTGAAGTAATTAGTACAAAAACTATTTGCTGGCCCCAACTTAAAAATACTTTAGACTTCTGTGGTAAAATAGCAAAATAAAAGACTCATACTTTGTTTAGTGTAGCATGTCCAAACTCAAAAGATATCTTATTTAAGTTATTGCTTGTAAACAGAAATTTCCCAATTTGTTAAAATTTTATTGAACTGCAAAGAAAAAAATATTATTTTCAAAAAATCCTGTGCGTAACCTTTCAATGCAGCAGCTTGTTATCAGAATTTTTACATACAGGAGTGAAATGTGGATCCATGGTTTTTTGATTCCTTATACGAGATAAAAAGTTGCTGGTTCAAATACAGACCATATAATTTTATATTCATAAAATAACAGGAATTAGATGGTGTATGTTTGTGTTCATACTTGTCTCAAACTCATAACATGTTTCAAAAAAGTAAAAAGAGTTCCTAATTAGTTTTTCTAAAAGAATAAAAAAAAATTACTTATACTTAGCAGATAATAAATTTTACAGCAATGTCGCCCATTCCATACAAAATTACCATACATGGTAATGCACATTAGCTAAATTAGTAGATACGTTTTAAAATTTACTTCTGTGTGGTTTAACTTAGTTTTCGTATTAATATATAATTTGCATTTTAGCATGATTTTTTAAAGATTTTTTGAAAAAAAAATTGTTTCCAACACTTTCACAATTTCATAATATTAAATATTTTGGGACCTCTTTTTTTGTTTAGTGATAAATGACTTTTATAGAGTGTGTTTTCACATATTATTTGTTATAGATGAAAGTTTTGTTATGATTTACCTACACTTTTTTGCTTAATAGCTGAGAAAAGGAATGGCATTTAATGATCACAAAACATCTGAGACACATACAATACAAGAATTTGAGGAGGTTTTCCAGGTAGATTTTTCAAGTTATATTAGTTTTTGGAGTATACAAAATATAACACTTTTTTTTTTCTTTTTTTTTTTTTTTCACAGAACCGTACATATCTTTTGCAGACTTTTACCTATGCTTTATGAGGAAGCCCCCAGCTCTATTTGAATCAAATTATTTTGAACAAATATAATTAGAAAATGATATTGCATGCAACAATATTTATCTTTAGGGAGATATTTATAAATATTGCATGCAACAATATTTATCTTTAGTAAGATATTTATAAATATTGCATATAATAATATTTCTCTTTAGTCAGATATTTATAAATTTTGAAACTAATTTATTTTTTGAATATTTAGAATGCTTCTAAGCAATCAAATCTTATATTTGTTTTGAAGTTGAAATAACAGCTCAACAACTTACAAGTAGATGACAGCATATGCTAAACCTTTTAAAATACGTTACGTTAAAAAATTCTTAATTCTGCTAGAAATTAAATCCAAGCTGAGAAGGTCCTATGAGCTATGTTTGTCCATTTGTCTGATCGTCTGTAGCATTTTTTCTCAGTAGCCATTTATTAGTTTTTTCTGTTTGTTTTTCGAAGACTTTGAACATTAGGGCAGAAAAGTGAGTAATTTAGATTTTTGTTATCAGACCCGAATATGCAAATCCGTTTTAGGCCTATACTCAACATCATTCAAATTTTTCTTTAAATCTGTTCATCAATCGTTTCTGAAAAATTTTTTTTAAGCTAAAGAATTATAAAGGGTTTCTTTTGGCTTGTATGATACCTGTCATTAACTTTTTTTTTTTGTACTGAGACTGAATATAATATGGCCATTTTTGAATCAAAAATGGAGGTTTTTGGAATTTTTTCAAAAAAGATTTATATATTTTTCAAATTTTGCATGAAATTAGAGGAGAAGGGCTTTCTTTAACCCATACGACCACCTTTCGACAGGTTTTTTTTTGGGTTTTGTGTCCAACTATAGTCATATACAGTCAAAAACATCATTTGTTGGACCATAATTATATTTCTGAAGTTTTCTCTAAAATTGTTATTTTTGATATTTTGGCTTTAATTGGCTTTTTTTTGGTTTCAATTGTCAAAAAATCTTGCTTTTTGTTGCTTTAAGTAACCACTTTATTGCATTCACTGGCTGACATCTAATGATGATTAATAAAATCTTTGATTGAATGATGAAAAAATGCTTTTGTTGTTATTTATTATTGTTAACATTAGTCTAGTGGGAGAAACGTATATTTAAATATAGTAGGTTTAGCTAATTATTACTGAGTGTGGGTGGTGTGGGAAATCACTTAACATACCTGTACTAGTAATTCTATTATCGTAATAAAAATGAATTATTATGAGAGATTGTGCTTCTGAGTATAATAAAATATTCTGTTTGATCTTTTTCTAAATATTATTATTATATATTTGGTTTCTTAGCTTATTTTTTTTTATTATTATTATTATATATTTGATTTCTTAGCTTATTATTTTTATTATTATTGTTATATATTTGATTTCTTAGCTTATTATTTTTGTATCGTTTTTTTATTTACAATTAGCCTAATTAGTTTTTTGTAAGCTATATTTGGATACATTTAGAAAATTTAGAAAATAAAGATTACTACTGCTGCTACTTTAACAGTGACAACATTGTGCAGTTTAGGCGCCATTTTTTTCATATTCGTGTACAACTTTATGCTTTATATCTAAAGATGATCAAGATTTAGTTTGACTCTGGCATTAGCATTAAAATTTTATTGATATTTTGTAATTTTTTTAACGCTAATTTTTTATCTTCAAAAAACATTTTTTTGTGTTTTTTTTTTTACTCAGAAGGTTAAAAAACATTGTCTTGTTAGGTTTGACGAGATAACATAAATCTAAGGAAATTTATTTGATTAGAATAGAAAATAACTGATCGTAACATGTTTCTTGGCGGAAGTTTTTTATATTAATGCTTTTTACTTTGCTGTTAATTTTAGACTCTGAAAGAATGGTTTTCAAGGAAAGACAAACTCGATGTTTCGAATTTTTTGTCTGTAAAGATGAAATGTAGCTTTCAAAATGATAAAGAGGAAGTTATTGCTTTTATTTCTTGTAAGTGTATATTACCCTGATATCTTTATGTTACTCAGTTGATGATAAATCCTTGCTAGCCATAAAACTAGCTGTTAAGCAATTTGTATAATGTTTTGTAAAACAAGCTTGAGAGACCGACAAAGTTCATATAAGCTAAGAAATAGTCTAGGTGTTTATAGCTTCAGAGATGTTATTTCAATCAGAAGTTTGATTTGGTTGGGCCACTTAGAGAAAAGAAAGGGGAAAGATAATTGGGAACAAAATTGTAGAGTCTTGATTTGTTCTGAGAGCAAAAGCCCAGAGATAGACCGAGAAAGACATGGCACGAGGTAATAAAGGCAAATTTTCTGCAGAGAAATTTGAGTTTAAACCTAACACAATATAGATCAAGTTAGAAAAGTTTGTTAGCACAACGTTATTTACATTTTTGATCAGACGTTTTTTTTCTTGAATGATTGCCTGATTCCTGAAGATAAAGAACTTAAAGTCTAAATACTGTAGCATTTATTAGTTTCAATTGTTTATTTTAAAATATTTATTAATTTAAAAATATCAGGTAAAACTATTATTTTATAATGGTAATGGAATGGTCCATATGGACCGGAATAAAATGATGGGGTGTTTTTCTGGTACTGTTCTCTGATATAGTTGTATTTGAACTTTAAATATCTAAATTAACCCAAAATGTGTCCATACTGCACAATATTTGGTTAGATATTGAATTTTTGAAATACCAAGCATGTCCAATTATCTTCTTTTATGTTTCATATAATCTTACTCTTTTATTCTTCTTAAATTTTGCATAGTCTCGGGAAGTATCATTACTCAGTCTTTATTTGTCTCCCTTCATTAAATATTTTAGGTAGTTGTGTGACATCATCTAGTTTGTTTAAACTCCAACAAATTAATTCTATTCCTGTTATCCCTACTGCGTTGGCCCGAAGTCTTCATTGTATAAACACAAGGCAACAAACAGGGTAGCTATCATTTGTTTTCTTATGAATTGTGATTTTCCAATAAATCACATAAACAAAAGTTTTTTTACTCTTCTAAATTTTATTTCCAGGTGTAAAAATAAATAAAACATATCATTTATGTAATAGTCTGAATGTGAGTTTGGATGAGTGCATTTTGATCACATTAGTGTAATTATTGATCAGGAGTTATATTCATCTTTAGTTTCATTACCATGGATCAAACACGGAAATTACTTCTATTACTTGAGACTGATCCTAAAGTATTCACATTCCCCCTTGTTGGGGTGTAAGTATTTTATCTATTTTTTTGTTTAATTTTTTTTTTGTAATTTGTGGACGACGTAATTATCAATAAAGCTAATGTTACTATTGTACTTCTTTTGATTTTTTATGGCAATGAAGTCAATTATTTAACATGATTAGCTAAAAACTTTGGGTCATCAAAATCATGGTGACGCGCAGGAAAATTTTCAAGAAAAATTTAAGTGACAGTTAGTCTTGGTATCCTACACCCTAATTAAGTATGTATAAATTAGGAAGACAATATATTTTTAGAAATGATGCAACAAACTAACACCTTGGTGGGAAAAAATGGGGTTTGAAGCAGACATTTAGATCTTTTTTTTTAGTTGCGCAGCTGGGATTTTATTTGTATTTTTTTATATAATAATTGATTTAATTTGTTCTTTTTGATTTAACTTACAGGTGGGTGTCTGGTATTGATAGTGTATCTGATTTATATGTGTTCATTTCCCTCTCAAGATTCATTCATAGTAAACTCATTACTGAAAGGTAAAATTTTTATTTGGATATTTTTGGTGTAAAATTGTTTTAAAACTCGAAAACTGCGAAAAAATTTCACTTAAATCTTTTTGCAGGAAATTTATCTATCTTCAAACTATTGACATACTTGATAAAATTTTAATAGGAATTTATTCCATAGAAAATAATATAAACCAAATTTTTGCTTTTACATATTATCCTTGTTTTATGAGGGCTTTTAATTTAAAGATAAAGGTTTATTGTTTAGCTTTTAACTAATGTCCTCATTAATCCCGTAAAAAATATTTTTCACAAAATTTCACTACACTATTTCAATGCTTGAATTGTGCATATATCAAATCAATGACAATTCAGACATAAATGGTTGCCTTTTAAATTTCCTTCTATTTAAGGTATATGAAAATTCTAGTGGAAAAATCCAACTTAAATTTTTATTTTAGTTCTCTAAAAAATGAAAATAATTTATTATAATTTAAAGTATTTTTTAAAACAATCTCAGTTTTAACTTTGAAGAAAACGAAATATATAACCTAAAGCAATGTGAATTGCAATACATATTGCAATATTCATTAAAGGAACAATTCACAATATATTGCAAAGTATGAAAGTGTAGTCTTTGCTAAGAAGTAAATATTAACAACATTATCAGCAATTTTATTATAAATTCATTTCTGCTGTATTTTTCTAATGAGTTTGGTATGCTAAAAAATAATTAAAAAAAAAAAAAAATCGTACTTTCCATTTTATTTAGAACTATTTTAACCAATACTTAAAATAAAATCTTTAAAACAGTTTTTAAATTTTATTAGAGAAGTGTTTCATGGATGAATCCACATAAAAATAATAAATATAAAATAGAATATATATGTAGCATAATGTATGAGGCGATTTATAATGTAATGTAGCTATTTTAGCATGGATTTCCAGGAGAAGATTTTTTTTATCTTACATTAATAACTTCAACTCATAAGCAAAATAAAAATGTCAATGTTGTAAACTGAGTGGGAGGGGGTTTAACCAGAACAATATGCCTGACTTTGAATAGATAAAAACGGTCATCAGGAAACCACGAGATGTTGTGTTTTTTTGATAGAAAATTCATCTGGTTTAATCATGGAATTCATTGTAAGCCGGAAATCTCTTCCTGAATAAAATTTTAAATGACAACTAAGAGAAATTTCTAAAAACTACTTTTTCATTTATGACTGCATTTATATCGATTGATTTAATTCTCTTTTTTTTGTTTATGTTTTAGGGTATCTGTTCCAATCAATACTTATATTTTGGTTACCTATTTGAATCATTTGCTTGCTCCAACATACTACGAGTTTAATACGGTAATTTTTGTTTTTATGAAGAGAAATTTTTATTTAAAATTAATAATTTTCCATTTATTTTCTGTAAATCCTCGAATGAGTTTCTGGTTGTTTTTAAAATAATTTTTAGAAATTCAAGGTGGCTGTTGATAATATTTAAAAAGTGGATGGATTTTATTGAATGTAAATCTTTCTTATATATAAATTTATTTTTTAAACTCAAGGTAAAATAAATGCAAGTTATAACAAAGAGAACTAATTTTGATTTATAAAATTGTGCAAAAATTATATTGTACTGATTGCTTCCTATTTTGTTGAAGAATTTTAAGTGCTGTAAAAATTTTTAATTAAAATTATAAAATATCTTTTTTTATACTATTTTAATCAAGGATTTAAGTCAAGGATTTCAGATATGCATTTTTTTAAATTCACTATACGAAGACATTATACTTTTTTCACAAATTTGTTTCAAAAGCGCTTGCAATAATATTTATTGGACTTCTGATATAGTTTTGATGTGGACTCAATATGGTCAGTTTAGGTCTAAAAACATGGTTTTTAATTTTTGTGTGATGCTAGGGCACCGTCTAGGGCATCTTTTACCAAAAAAATTTATGTTTTGAAATTTTTCTCAAAATAAAATTTTTTTGGGACTGGATCCAAATTTTGCTATTTTATCACCAAAGTGATTTTTCTAAAATTTTCTTGGAAACTAGGACTATAGAGAACATCTTTTTACCCAAATGGCCACTCTTTGGAGTTTCTCATTTTTATAAATTTTTTTTTGTTAATGATAAAAAAAAAAAAAAAAACAACTTTTTAGAATTTTCTCAAAATCCAGACCTGGTGGGTAATGGCATACTGTCACACTCCCCAAATTTTTTAGGCGTACGTGGCTCCATGTACCCGACTTGTTATATCTGTAAGTTCAAATTTATTTGCGAGTTTTAAGTAGATAGAATGATATACTTAGTTTATAACCCGTTATCAAGACTTTTCCGTCATACATTATGAAATAGGAGATATCTCAGCATGTTGTATTCAAAGGTGTTTAATTTAAAATATCGATGAAAAACTGCTGCTTAAGTTAGAAATGACGCAGCTATTTGTTTTTATCAACTAAAAAAAATTATTGCATGCAAAAATTGTAGTTGTGACCTGTTAAAATAAATTTTAGAAAGAAATTGTAAGAAATTGTATTTCAACTCTGTGTAATTTTTATGTGAGGTTCAGCAATATTTCTTGTTGCATATTGGTTGTTCAGAAAATTTATTAGTTCTGGTGCCTTGGGCAAAACTTGGTAGAAGTCTCAGAAAGACATTTTACTTTGAGGTATTGAAAATTGCTATTTTTATTTTTAAAATAATCCAGGAGTCTATTAGCCACTAAAAAATTGCTTTAGTATGTTTTTTATTTTAGAAACTATGTGTCAAACTTTTTAAAGCTTATGTTAATTTTTTAAATTTGTGTTACCAATATATTCATCTGTTGACAATGTGCCTATATGACTTGAAAAACACATTTTCATATTTTAAATTGAATTATTGGAAAATAGAACCACATGAAATTCTTTAAAATTCTTAAAATTCTTAAAAGTACCTTTTATTTGGTTATTTATCATGATAACTTTTTGGGAAAAGCGAATAAGGAATATTTTGGTTAGGTATCTTGCTGTAAACAATTTCTCTGAGCTGTTCTCCTTGAAACTGCCCTCTAAAATCACAAATTTATTTTTTTGAAAATTGATGTAGGTTTTGTGAGACCAAGCAATTGAATGATCATAAAATTAAGAAAGTGATCATTTCAGTTAAGAAATAAAAGAACAGGTTTAGTGATATGATTTTTCTTGTTAGAACTTCCAATCTTATGTTCGTATACGATTCTTTTAAAAATAATGTTCCGGTATCAATATCTAATTACTTTTCTAGGAGTCTCTATACTCGTAATTACTTTACCCGTGGTGTTAATAATAGAACTAGCTCTACTTTCATTTAAAACAGTAAAATATGGCAAAAATTTCAGCATACTTCTGAATGGAACAAATCACTGATGGAAATCTATAGATTATTCTCTATGAAACAATTTTCGTCAATATGAATCAATTCTTGATTTAAACCAACCCAATTTAAGTGACTAGTTTTTAAAGCTGTTTGTACTCAACAATCTATTAATCAAAGTTTGTTGCATTGTTTCATCAAAATTAATATTGTGTTTTCCGATGTCTTTAAAAAAAACCGGAGCTTTGGTCAGCTCTTGCTCTATGGGTGACTCCCTCCTATTAACCAAATTTTATCCAAGATTGTCTTTATATTAACAAATATATTTTTTTTTAATATTTAAAAAAAAAATTATAAATGTATATTTATTTATTGGTTAAAAAGGAAAATATAATAATAATAATAATTTTTTTTATTGTTTTTTTTTTTAAGCTTTTCATTGTATTTTCTTTTAGTGAAGTTTTATCCAAAATTAAGTTACCAAAAAAAAGAAAAATTTAGTGACTTTTTTTAAACCCATATTTAGGCATAAAGTCTTAAAGGAATAAAGTACCATTCTTCAAATTTCTAGTGCATGCATGCAGTCTTTCCCTATCATAGACTAAATTCAGTTTGGAATTCACCCATTTGTCATTTACTTTTGAAATCTTTCAGTATTTTTTTTCTGGATTAAAGTAAGGTTGTGTTTTATCTTTGATATTTTTGATTCCACCAAAAATGTCTTGGTTTAAGTGTTAAATTAGGATGATAAATTTTTCTATTTTTTCCAAAAATTCTTCTGATTTAATTTTGTTTTTTATATAGACTTTTTTTTTTTGGCCTGAAAACCATCATATCATATCACCTTGTTTCCATTTTTTAAATTTAGTTAAGCTTTCTTTGCTGTTCTTTTAATAGCTTTCACTTTATTTCTATTTCTCAGTCAGATGTTTTAAAGGCTCATTATAAATTTTCACTTTATTGTTATTGTTATTGTAAAACTCATTTCTCAATTGGAAAATTCATGTCTCAAACATTCAAGAATGATGTTTCTTCTTTAGATTTAATTTTAATTCTGCCATGACATGGTATAGTAAGTGATGGAATTTTTTTTATATATAATACCTTATTTTTTGGTATTGCAGTTAAAGGGGGATCATTAGATCCATATGGCCACCTGTTGATAACTCTTTTTTTGGTTCTGGCTTAAATATTTCATGTCTGGAAATTTAAATTCTCTAAAAAAAATTTTAATTATGAATTAGGGTTATTAATATTTCTTTAAATTTTAATTTTAATTTAAATCAAGCTAAATGAATAGAAAGAGCGCTATCACTCAGGGCCATTTGTTTTGGTGTTTTTTGATAGTGGACCAAATTATTTTTAAATATGGTAAATTTTCTCCTAAATATTTTAATTGATTTTTTTTTCTTTCTTTTAAAGAAAGAAAAAATTAGCCTAATAGGCTAATGTTAAGACTATAAAGGGATATTTTATTTATTATTATTAATTTTTTTTTTTGGTGCTGGACTCTAATGTGCCCAAATTAGTAATTTAAGCCTAAAAACATCCAAAATCTATTTGTCGTGTTTTCTTTTCTTTTTTTTAATTTAGTGTTTTTAATTTACCTGTGAAAACTTTTTTGGTACTTGTTATTGTTTGCAATTTTACTTCGTTGAATTTCCTCATTGTACCTGTTTTGAATGCCCCCACATATACACAAAAGCAACACACACAAAATAAATCACAGCGAGAGACTTATTTCACACCCAACATGGCAGTACTCTCTTCGCAGAGCAAACAACATATTAGAAGCAAAATAAAATCATACCCCCACTATATATAAGATTACCATAAGCTTGTGACAATGTGAAAGGCAGCAGATCAATTCAGCAAACCCTAATATTAGGGGTCGGACACAGGCTCTGTATGTGATTGGTCCAAGTTGATTTCACTGCCCAGATGTCCTTCCTATCAACAAACACCTGTGGGGAAACCAACTCTATTTAATCAAAAAGCCACCTCGTGCAATTTTCCATTCGTCTGATATAACATTTACAGCAATACTGTAGCTAATGAGAGTGAAAAGATATTTGCAGTTACAGGCCTGGTAACTAAACCCAGCTATGTTATCGATTGGAAGTGTTATCAGCAGATTTTGACTGAATTAACCTATTATTTCAACAAATTGAGGCGTGTGGAGTGTAAATCAAAGAGTGTGATCAACACACACTTAAAGCATTTTAGATGTGTGTGGGGGTGTGTGAATGTGATCACACTCCATTACTGAACAGGCTTGAGTTAATCTAGCAAAATTATAAGTTAATGTACACAGTTAAAATTAATGTATAATCATCTCAGTTTTAGCAAAAGATCTCTGTTTTGACCAGAAAATTTTTGAATTTGATCATTTTAAGGCAAGAAACAATACTATTCTATTTTTCTTGTGTTCTGATAATTTGTTATTTTTTATGGTATTTGATTATATTGATTTTGATACCATTAAAGGAATTTTTTGAACCAGATGGTTATTGTTGAAAACTCTCATTTTTTAGTACTAAGACTTATTTTGCCCAAGTATGGTAAACTCATCTCGAAATTTAGTTAAATGATATTTTTTGACCTATAAGATACCATCTATAAATAAAGTCATGTTTTCACCAAAAATTAAATTTAAATTTTTTCAAAATGTTACCTGTTTTTAAAACGAAGGAAAACCTTTGGCTTTTTTATGCAACCTGTCAATAACATTAGTTTTTTCGGATTAGACCTAAATATAGCTATTTCTTTCCCATTTGATTTTTCTCAAGAAAGTTTGGGTTAATATTTGAAAATTTCTGTTATTTTAAAAATTTGGACCCTATTACCCAAGCTCCTAAACAAGATAATTTAGTCTGAAAATGACACTTTGATTTTTTTTTAGAAATTAACTTTCATATATGCCAAAAAATTTTTATTACTAGAAAATATTTTCCTTATGGTTTAAGTTTAACTTACTCTTTGAATGTAAAAAATACAGGCTTGTTTACTGGTAAAGCTTTACTTTAGTATCGTTTAATGCATTTTTTGTTTGTGAAATTTAATATCTCAAAATAAAAAAACTTTATGGTTTGTCAGGGTGCACTATTTTCTTCAGGTAGTCTGACATGTCCAGAACTTCTTGCAAAACCGCTGTTCTTGGTTTTTCAAAAAATTTTCTCATAATGTTGCAATTTTTAAATCAAAATTTTGTTTATTCTCAAAAAAATTTGTCAAAATGTTTAACCACTAGTAAATGATGATTGCTGATAATTGCTTAGTGTCTGAGCTTAAAACAGGCAAAATTAATGCAATTTTTCAGTTAAGATTATTGTTAAATTTTAAAATTAATATTGGTTATTTATATTTCATTCAAAATTAATATTGGTTATTTATATTTCATTCAAAATTAATATTGGTTATTTATATTTCATTCAAAATATTTGTTTTAAATGTTCAATTCCATTGCAATATTACACAAATTAGGTATTTTGTTTATGGAGTGAAGAAGTTATACTTTGATTCTTAATCAACATTCCTTTTAAACTTGATGTTATAACGTTGCAGCTTTTCTTGATATCAGGTTTAAAAACTAGACATCAGGATTAACTCATAAATCTGTTTGATCCACTGAAACATTTTTTTGTTGAGGAATAATTT
>JAUZNK010051819.1:0-15840 GCA_035046665.1 Euphysa ruthae
CCAATCATAAGAAGGAAGAGACTCTTGAGAAAGGGAACTAACGTCCTATCAGTATTCTTCCTACCCTATCGAAGGTCTTTGAGAAAATTATGTTTTTACAAATAACCCTTTTTTATTGCGATAAATACTCTCCTCTTCTTTGTGGATTTCCCATAAGTAACAAAATTGCCTGGATAAGAAGGGTATTATAGGGACCATTTCAATGGACTTGTCAAAGGCATATGACGGCATTCCACATAATCATCTGCTAGCAAAACTCGCAGCATACGGTTTCTCTAAAACAAAGTTTGCGGTTTATAAAAAGCTACTTCCAATCAAGGAAACAAAGAGTTCAATTTGGTTCGATGCTTAGTGAGTGGTTGAGCGTCGCACTAGGAGTTCCGCAAGGCTCTATTTTAGGCCCATTTCTTTTTGATATATTTATAAATGATATATTCTTTTTTATAATAGATTCCGATATTTGTAACTTTGCAGACGATAATACTCTTTACGCTTGCGATTTAACCTTTGATAAAGCTTGGTTCAGTCTATCTAAAGAACTTACCAGACTTCAGGAGTGGCTTAAAAATTGCTCTATGGTAAAAAATTCTGCAAAGTTTCAAATAATGTTCTTAGGAATAAAAACCCCACCAGCCTCTTTTAATATTGGTGGAATAGATGTATTTGTAAAAAATGAAGTGGAACTGTGAGGAAGTAATATTGATTCTAAATTGACTTTCTCGAAACATATACGAAAATTGTATACTATAGCTAATATAAAACTTTCTTGTGTGCTTAGATTTATAAGCTATTTGGATATTTTACAAAGGAGAACCCTCGTCAATAGTCTTTTTATGGAGTTTTTTATATTGCCCTCTAATATGAGTTTTGTAAGAAAACTGATTACAACTTTATCCCTCGTGTTCAAAAACGAGCCTTACGGGTAATCCACAATAACTTTGAACTGGATTTTAAAGAATTGCTGCTCTTGGAAAATACAATCAGCGTTCATGAAAAACATTTTCGGAGTCTAATGACAGAAATATATAAATCTGTCAACAAACTAAATCCCGAACTAATGTGGGATAGTTTTTCCTTAAAAGATGTACCATACATTCTCAGAAATTCTTTTATTTTGAATATCTCACCTGCAAGAACATCTAGTTATGGCACAAACTCAATTATTTTTTAAAGCATGTTTTTTTTGGAATAGTCTCCCCGTACGCTACAAAAGCTGAAAATCCTTGCCTTATTTTAAATCTGCTATTAAGGCATGGATCTGCAAATCATGTACAAGTCCAATATGTCGTTAATTAGTTCTTTGTGTGTTTTTGTTTCATTGTTAATTACTTTATAATTTACATATAAAAAAATTTAAAAAACTTGTTGGTCTATATTAGTTTTTATTAATATATAATTATATACATATACAACTATGTAAGTGTTACCAACGTTAAATAAATAAATGAATACTTCCACCCGGTAAATTTCCATCCTGAAAATTCCCACCTGGAAGACTTTCACCCAGTAAACTCCCATCCAGAAAACTACCACAAGGAAAATTCCCACCCGGAAAATTCTCATCAAAATAAATTTTGCACCCAGTGAATTTCCACCAATATTTTCTAATAAAAACTTTAAAATTATTATTTTTAAAAAAACATGGTTAAAATGACTAATAATATTTCATGTTTTTTATAGAACATTTTTAATCTAAAAGATTTCCGAGATATACATTTTTATCTTTGAAAAAAAAGATTATTCTTTTTAACATTGACTAGACTAGGTCTTGTCCATCTTTTCTTATATAATTTTTTTAACGTTTAGTTTGCCGCGAAACGTGTTGAAAAATAATAAACGACTTTTTAGTCTAAACATTTACTCGATGATTAAAACGATATTTGCACTATTGTTTTGTTGAAAGGGAAACTGTAACTTTCGGTATGAAAAATAATATTATTGTTATAACTAATATATTTTTTAATAGATAAAAAAAAAAACAAGATGATATAAAAAATATATAAAAAGCCTGAAAATGTTTTCAAGTTTAAGACGTAATGTTTTTTAATTGGACTTCTCATTTTTCCACAACTTCTCATTTTCCCACAACTTCTCATTTTTCCACAACTTCGTTTCTTGCAAATATGGTCGATAAAAATCAAGCAGACATGATAAATGGATGTGCAGGTGGCGATCGGAATTTTTTGTTACCAGAGAGTTTTCAAAATATTTTCATAAAAGATTTCCAGGTGGAAGTTTTCCGGGTGAAAAGTTTCCGGGTGGGAATTTTCTTAGTACCCATTTTAAGAATTAGCCATATTCAAATGCGCCGAGGGGGGTTCTTTTATACTAATGTCGGGAAAAAAAATCCAAAATGGTAGTTTTTTATGAAAAAAAAAGTTGAAAATAACGAGGCAGCAAGAAACTAAATATTATTTTCGTTTAAAAATAATATTTAGTTGTAAAATACATAATCGATAAATATATGTAAACTGTAAAACTTATTTTTAATGGATGGACTTTATTCCTATCAACATTATTTTAACAAATAAATCTTAAACCAGCAAAAGGATTTCGTTTGAAAGAAATGCCGAAAAGTTTTATGAAAACAGGACACGGTCTGACTGACTTAATTCTTAATGCAATTGAGTTTTAATTCCAGCAAGTAACCATCGAATTTAGAAATTAATTCTTTAATTTTCAGCAATTACAAAAGCACAGTAACGGAAAAAGCTTTTATTGGTGTTTTACCTCATGGAGATGAAATTTTATCTGGTGATATTTATCCTGGCTCAATATCAGATTTAGAGATGAAAAGAGTGTAGCAATTACCTTTGTTCAAGAAGGTCAGGAAATATTGACTGCTAGAGGCTTTTCCGTTCAAAGAAACTTTCGTAGGAGATTTCTTACATAGACCTAAACAAAAGGATTGCGATCAATTTCAACAACCCGATGTTGCTAAAAACTTTGATATTGCGTCTGCTCGAATTCATGTTGTGCAGTTCATTAGCAGAGTACGGAATTGGAACATTTTAAATCGAATTTGGTTGTAAATGGAATCGACTTGTTTTTTCAACATGGAAAACTATTTGCCATATTATGAGTTTAACGATACATCCAATTGGACCAAAACGTTAACAGATTTCAAATTTCAAAACATTTTTTAATGAAAACTTAGTTAAATTTGTAAAAACATACCAGTTACAAATGTGTCAAATTGAAGTAAAAATATTTACGTGGTATTACAGTAATAAAGTACTTTTTTTACATGTTTTTAAAATATTTTATGGGCTCACAATATAAAATCTTACTCAAAAACACTATAAAACAAAAAAAATTCAATCACTGGCCCGGTAAAAGAGATACGACGGTCCAAAAATGAAAATCTTGATTCTTGGAAACCATTCGAAAAATTTTTTGAAAATTTGGTTGATAATTTCTTACGAGTATAGTTGCAACTTGTACTAAATATTAAGCTTTTGCATCAATATTTCAAAAATTAAACTCATTTTATTTAGTTCTTTTCAAACCAAAATCTCAAATTTTGGGCCAATTAGTAATAAAAAATTCCAAAAAATATATATATATATATATGTATTATTAATATTATTGTATAATTTTATTAGACGTTGTAGGTAACATACTAATAAAAAAACAAACATGCTAAATTTGAAATCAAAAGAACATATACTTTTTGAGATAACTCCACCTCCAGCGGAAAAAAAACCAAAAAAACTTTTACAATAAATAAGTTAAACTCTCCACTGCCATTTACTAAGCCCTCTACATCTTCTTTTTTTATCAATAAAACCTTTTATAATTGGCCTCAATATTATTTTCTTAACTTTACCAGTGCGTTGCACTGTTTTCCCATCATTTTTACCCGTACACTATCCCGTTCTACACTATTTAGTTTCAAATATGCACCGCTCGATATATTTAATATCTCCAATAGATAAATAAGAATTCGTTCTCATTCATTAAAGTAGAGAACTGCTAGACATCCTGACAAGCACTGTCGTACGCTCAACAAATAAATCTTTGGGGCAAAGCTTCCAAATTAATTAATTCAAGGACTCGTTTTAATTAAAAATATATTTTAATGACCTAATACAGCATTTTAATGACTGAATACAGCATTTTAATGACTTAATACAGCATTTTAATGACTTAATACAGCATTTTAATGACTTAACACAGCATTTTAATTCATAAAACAGTTATGTTTAAAAACACAAAATTAAATATCAAAACTTAAGATGCTTAAGAGCATTCGAATGGTACGTTTATGATTCACTTGTTAATTAAAATAAAATTCTCTATTGACAGTATTGAAATTAACTTTGCTTTGGTTTTGATTTGTTAACTAATACCATATAGTTGTTGTTTTCTATTATGTTAATTGAATTATTCTCTACTGTTCAAATATTAGTAATAAAGAAATGGTGAGGCGAAACAAAATATGAAAAAATAGGCACGAGTTTTTTGCGGAGTCAGCAAAAAAAAGGTTCCTTGCTATAGAGAATTTTTCGGTTTACTGTCAATAATAGAAGTAATTCTAAAGTATATTAAATTTATTTGAATGGGAATTTTCCGGGTAGAAACTATCCAGGTGGCAATTGTCTGTGTGGCATTTGTACGGGTGGTAATTGCCTGTGTGGCGTTTGTACGGGTGGTAATTGTCTGTGTGGCATTTGTACGGGTGGTAATTTTCTGTGTGGCATTTGTACGGGTGGCGTTTGTACGGGTAGTAATTGTCTTAGTACCGTACGAGGTGGTGGTAAAAAATTATAGTTGGAATCGTTAATTTCTTCATTTTTCCAGCATTCTAAATAGACATACTAAACTAAAATTTTGGAGTAGATTTGAAACCACGTTTTTGAAATTTTTAAGAATTGATCTTATATTTAGTTGAAACAAACATAAAATTTCTATTTTGGTAAATATATTAGAAGTGTCTATGTTTTTAATATCAAAGTATTTAGAATCTATGAGAATAATTAATATCAGGATTAATGTTATCGTCAAGAGTTTCTTATACAGGATATCGAATTTTTTGTTTTCGAATGATATTTTGGTCGACCATTTATAAAAAGGATTAAATAAAGAATTTTTCAAGAAAAATAAGTTCTTAAATTTACCTAATTACCAGAAATTTCTTTTTGGTTTTCTGTGTTGTTTGCAATATTTTTCTTTTTAACATCCCAGTTTGTTGGTTGTTTCGTTATTGACCGATCGTATCGGATATTATTTTATTGTCACTGTGTTTTAACGGCGTTGGGTATTACCAACTTATTATTGATTTAAAGGGGATCACGACAATTCTCCGCCAGCAATTCTCCAGCTGTTATGAGACTTATACGCCATATAAAATAACAATAACTTTTGCTGGGGCGGGTCTTGGTAAAAATATGTAATTACTTTTCGCAAATATACACTTGTATAGTATGTATTGTATACATAGAGGTCAGTGGTCGAAATAAAAAATTTCATAATTAACATATGGCAAACCTACAGAATCGTGTCCCAATCAAATAATACGTTAAGGAATAATTATTACATTTACGATGTAGTTCTGGTTAGGGTGGTGTGGGTAAGGAACAGGCCTAATACGAAACATATTTGATTGAAATACGATTCTGCAGGTTAACCACACACAACATCATTATGAGTAATATCAATCCAATTTAATTACCCTACCTGGCATACTATATATACCTCCTACTAAGTTATAGTTCATATGAGTCATTGAAATTACTATTTTAATATATGTATAATGTTTTACTGTAAGCAACATCATCAAAGTACGATCTAAATTTATTATCAAATGAAAAAGAATTAGGAGCCATATTTTAGGAGAAAAGTGAGACCAACTGAATTATTTGGATAAAAATCTATTGGCTCAAGCACCTTGATCCCATTGTTCAACGAATTTTGCAACTCAATAAAAGCGTTTTTAATGGCAACACTCTTGCACGCGTGAATTCATTTCCGGTAATAATTAATTGCTGAGCTAAAAAAAAAAGTTTTTGACAATTGTCAGTTTACGCGTACCGACACCAAAGTTTGATTTTGTTTTCCAGTAAGTCAAAACTGTAAAGCTTAGTCAAAGAGAGCTAAGCCAATCAATGCACTGATCAGCCACGTAAGGAGACTTGGTTAGATAAGGAAAAACACAGAAAAAGGTAATCGAATGGCGCATTTACATCATAATTTTTCAGTTAAACCATGATTCGCCCTCCTTCGCTTTGATTAATTAGTAGTCCGTACACCGTAACTTGAAATTTCTCAGCAATAACCAATGTAACAATATTTTTTTATAAAATAACTGTGTTTTTACTTAGTCGACCGACTAACTTGACTAAGCTTAAATATGCCCCTGAATTAACTCCGTCAATATGTATCAAGAATGATTCTCACCACCCAAAGAACATTGAGTAAGTTTGATTGCTCATGTATTATATTAATTGTTATTGACAATAAAATTTTATAGAATTTTCACGAATAAATATTATTTACTTTTGACTTGAGAAAAGAAATTATTTGCTCAAATAATACTACTTTATCGCTTATCGCTTTTTTCTTCTGAGAGAAGTAACGACCCCACCCTGTCCGGAGCATACTGGTTTTTAAGCTCCAGATACATGCTTTTGAAGCTTCTCCACGTACTTCTAAACCGTTCCGCCAAGAGTTAAACTTTTTGTGCAAGCCGTATTTTATAGGCATGAAATATTAAAATGAAAACTTCCAATTCTTCAAATAATAAATGACGCAAGTTTTATAAACAACAAATATAAATAACAAAAACTTCTTACGTAATCATTTAAATGACGCAAGGAGGTTTATAAACAACAAATATAAATAACAAAAACTTCTTACGTAATCATTTAAATGACGCAAAGAGGTTTATAAACAACAAATATAAATAACAAAAACTTCTTACGTAATCATTTAAAATATTTGCATTACCATGAAAATTTGATACAATTTTATTACACATTTATTTATATAATTACACTATCAACTTTTTTTCGCTCATTTAGAGAGAAAATTAACTGTACTTCTGGAGTTTAAATGTAATCTAAAAAGTATTTTTCCATTTCATTATGAAAAACAGGTTAAATAATTTTACTTAAACATAATTGGAATAAAATATCGATTAAGAAATAATCGCTGAAGGCAAACTTGTGATGCATATGTAGATA
Organism: Euphysa ruthae; assembly: GCA_035046665.1. Classification (NCBI taxonomy): domain Eukaryota; kingdom Metazoa; phylum Cnidaria; class Hydrozoa; order Anthoathecata; family Corymorphidae; genus Euphysa; species Euphysa ruthae. The sequence goes on from JAUZNK010051819.1 coordinate 7,185, forward strand.
AAAATTGCTTCATTAATTATTCCCAAAATTAATATTTTTGAATAAATAAATAATAATAATAATAATCTGTAGAGATAACAACTTTGGAGAGATAGTTTTTATTCAGAAATTTTTTAGTTGAAACCAAAGCATCAGTTTATATTGGTGCATAAGTGTTATATTGCAGGAGGGTAACTGCAGCCTTACTGGACCTTCCCAGTCACGAGTGCAACTTTAACAGTAAAATCATCCAGATGCTTCCTAATTTCCTTCGCTTGGGCGTCACTGCTTGCTCTTGGATTCTTTTCACAATAAGCAGCGATCTTTTGTATAGCTGATGCCTTAAATCACATAACAAAAATTTTTAATTGCTGTATCAGCACATTTATAAGCAGATTCAGAATTCAAAATGGTTATAATTTTCACTTAACGCTTTTCAATTTTTTAATAATTTGTTTTAATGATCTCTATTTTGCTATCAAACATTCTACAGCATATCATTTCACAGATGACACAAATCTGTTCAACATTTGTAGCACATATAAACAAATGTCTAAAGTTCTAAATATAGATCTTAAAAATCTACATAAATGGCTTAATGCAAACAAAATCTCACTTAATCGCGACAAAACCAAGTTAATATTTTTTCAAATTTATCACACCCTCTTTGTATCTCATCAATCTTACGGCTCACAAGTTTGGACTCAATACGATTCCCAATAGTCAAGAAAACTTGAAAGTTTATAAAAAATTTCTCCTCCTATTCTGTCATTTGCTTAACTCCCCTTGACGCTCGTAGCAGTTTACTCTTCAAAGAAAAGAAAAGTCTAAAAAAAATGGACTCTATAAAACTTAATTTTCTCTTTGTATATGACAGCAAAAAACTAATACTACCAACACATATTCCAGATTTTGACTATAAAGATATAACTGACATGTGCAATGGACATTTTAGAACTCAAAACTCTATTTTGGGAACAAATCAAATGTATTTCACACTCCAAAAATTATATAAAGGTATACAACACGATGCTTCACTGATTAAATTACAAATTTGATTGTGAAACCTAAAATTTTTAATGCTTTTGTATAAGCGAGCGAAGGGGCATTACATATAGTGCAAGACTAAAAGTGATATAATGAAATTAATGTAAAATGTATATTGATAGACTAAATTTTATTTAATATGATATTTAATATCTTTGTATAACAGTTTACGTAACAAAGTTTCATTCCATAAAGTATGGTTCCAACTCATTTCAAATAAAAAGCTGTACAAATAGGAATTTTTTCTTCAAGAAACTGAATCCTTTTTATTAAGAATATTTGAACAGTAGATATTAATTCAATCGAGACAATATTGTCTCGCCTCCCCATTTCTTTATTAATAATATTTGAACATTAGAGAATAATTAATCGAGACAATAAACTGATATCTTTGTTGTTAGTTACCAAATCAAAATTAATTTCAATACTGTCCACAGAGAACTTTATTTAAACGTTTAACAAAAGAATCATTAACTTTCCATTCGAAAGTAAACATCAAATTATTTTAATATTTAATTTTGCGTCTTTAAACGAAGGCGGGTGTTAACGATTTTATAGATAACAACCCATCATGATTGAAGAAAATCTTAAAATTTTTCAACCGGAAAGACCATAAAACGACATTTACAAGCAATTAATGGACAATTTTTTTTCACCTTAGTTGAAGAAATTTTTATGACTTTTCAACCTGAAAAGACTTATTAATTGTATTTTATTAATTTACAAGTAAAAATTTCATAAATTCTTACACAAACAAAGAAAGCATACTCATACAATAACATTTTTTACGTTTTCTTAAAAAAGTGCATATGAAGAGTTATAGAAAAATTAAGAACATTAAGGAGTAAAAAGACTAAATAAATTTATATGACTAGAAAAATGACTTATTACAACTTTTTTTTGCTAGGGATGTTTATTTCAATTTTTTGAAGATTTATTCAATTTTAATATATTTTATCTTTAATAATTCTAATAACTCTTTCGCTACCAATTTTTTTATTCTTTTTTTCAAATTCAGATTATTTTAATTTAAAGAGAAATATTAATAATATAGGTATGAGACAGAAAATAAAGGTGTTATATGTCTTTAGATATGAATGTTCATACATCAATGGAAAGCCAGATAAAAAGTAATAATCTTTTTTACCAAGTTAAAGTTATGAAGATCTAAGTTGAAAAAACGAACAACTACCTGAATAAATGTAAAAATTTCCGTTGCACAACACACATACCTCAATCAGTTCTTGGCATGATAAATATAAAAACAGTCTTTAGGGTGCAAATCGGGAGAGCCAGAGCATCCATTACATATATAGTTTGTGTGCCAACGTTGAGTTGGAGTACTACATACTGCACAATTTCTGACTTCCTTGATTTAAACAATTAAATGTTTATTTCCTTCAAATTTTTCAAATGGAGCAGTTTTCCTCGGTCGACCTCTCATGCTGCTGACACTATCTGGCATAGTTTCCATTCATCGATAAATTACAGTAGTGAATTAACTCTGGTTTTTCTGTGAATCCACCACATCTTAAAGGAAAATCAAAAACACTTTTTGAAAACTTGGTGGATACAACAACTACTGTTGGCTTTTCTATCTTGCCACATAGCAAAGAGAATACCAAGTTCACTTCTATAGAATCGCGATTCCAAATACTTCATATGCTTTTTTGACTTTACATCAATCAAAAAGTTTTTTCTATTAGTATGAAGTGTTCCCGTATAAAACAAATTATTTGATAAGTATGTAATAAGTTTATGTGTAGTATAATACCTGTCAGTCAGCAAATACATGATGACCTTTATCTAGTGGTCATAACAGATAGTCAGGAATTTTTTCTGATTGACCAGTGTTTTTCTATGTCAGGGTTGTACGAAGTTTCTGAACCAAAGTACGTCAAAATATTGTAAGCATACCCTGTTACACTGTCACGTAAACTAAATGTTTTTATGTGATATTTTCTCGGTTTATTTGGAGTGTATTACTTATTTTTCCACCGCCCTTTAAATTTAATGACCATCTCATCAATCAAAACTCCTTGGTATGGGTAAAAGACCAGCTGAAAATTGTGTGCTAAATCGCTCAATTTTATCCTTCGATCATGCTTTAGTTGTAGGAAGAAACATGATGTATGATATGGTTAATAGCTTCAAATCTTTGTCTTGGAAACATTAAAGAGTACCAAGGAGTGCTGAAGTGAGCAACAGTAGACCAGTAATCTTTAATAGAGGGTCTCTTATCCAAGCTCATTGCAATAAATATTGCAAGAAACTTGGTCAGGTTGCGCCTATTTATTGGTGAATAATATCTAGAATTGGGAGGGTAGAGGAAGATTTTTCTCTTGTAATTTCAATCGTGCAAACTCATTGATCTTATCTATCAATTTATCCTGAATTTCAAGGGTAAACAGTGAAACAATCCAGGTGTTGAATGTTCATCAAAATCAGCCAAAACACCAGAATGTTTGCTTGGGCAAAATCGAAAGTTATGAGGTGTCTCATCGTCTATACTTTCATCAGTGACATCAAACCACTTATCAATAATTTCCTCAGATTCTTTGAGGCCACTTTCCTTTTTTTTATAGGAGCAAATTCAGTAGAAGAACCAGAGGCAGAGGGAGTGTCAGGAAAGGTGGTCTCTACTGTCCCTACTTCAGCATTAATATCTGCCTCATCAGACTTAGAGCTGCTATCTGATTCACTTTCAGAACCACATTCATAACTATATTCACCATCATCATCCCAATTTACAAGAAGTTCAGCAACTTCTAAAGCAGTGTATATCTTCTGAGAAGCCAATTTTAAAAACACAAAAAAGGTAAAATTTTTTCAATGTTTATTTCACTCTAATTATGCAATAAAGTTGTCTCTGTCAATAAAGTTTTTTTTTAATCTTTAGAGAAATTAATCGAGTTTTTAAAAAAACCAGACTTGATATAAATATTTGCATAAATCAAGCCACAAACGAAAATCAAGTCAAGTAGGTACAGAGCCGCTCTGAGCGGCTTTTGGTCTCAGAAATAAAAACTCAAAAGCCAGGTAATAAAACAGTTAATTATCGAAAATTTTAGTTTACCGACAGCATAATCTAACAACTTACAAAAAATTTGTGTTTAATTATTTTTAAGCTCATTTGAAGAGCTCAATAATTGAAAATGCGCTACATCGTTTTTTAGAATTCTAAATAACAAACAGCTTCTGTTATAGGATTCCAAGAGGGTTGCATTTTTTTCTGATGCTTTTTTTCTGATAAGAAATACGACAAAATTTTCCTTCAAAAATTTTCTTCCACTGTGACACTGTCACTTTCCTATTAAGAATTTTCTTCAGAATAATGAGTATGCGTATCACTTTTATTTATCTTTTTTTCGGCATTCATCCCAATATTTTCTCTTCAAAACCATGAATTCAAATGACTGATTTCTGAACAATCACATATTTTATCAAGTTATGAGCAAACTGTTTTAAAATCAAGACACAATTTTTGATGGTTTAAGAAGTGATTAAAGATGATAATTGTGATGAATACTAAATTCCTAAACGACTATGCAAAATTACAGAAAATAAAAAAACATAACAAGCAAATTATGAACTCTTGAATTACAACACATCATTTTTTTTTTTAAGATTTTCTTCTAATACATAAATTCATTATCTTTTAAATCTTCTTTCATTAAAAACATAATAACCAAAAACAAATGGTAGTAAGCTTTCCACTCTGCATTTTTTGCCTATTTGTGAAATTTATTCCATCCAAATATTTTTTCCATGCATGTAATTTTTCAAAACATGTAATTTTTCTATTAAAGTTTATTTTTCCTTAATTTTGCATATTCATGTTTAGTTTATTTGCTAGTTAAGAAAATTCATCACAAATTTTTAATTACTTCTTTAATAATCAAAAAGTTTGATAAGACAAGTTTACTCAGAAATCTGTCATTAGTTTTTTGGCTTTGAAGAGAAAATTTATCATTTGGGTAAAAGGAATTCCATAACAAAATTAATTTGAATCGTCATACGTATAATCGAATCACACTTCTATAGCAAGTTCTAAAAAAGGTTCTGAATAGAAAAGTGAAAGTAACTAGTAAGTAAATGTTGTAGATATTTGGCATATTAATAAAGAAGATGCTGATGATAAAATCATATAATAAAATCATATAAAGAAACTTTTTGCATTTTTAGAAATCTAAAAACATTGATAACATGAAATAAAATAATGAGCACATTAAAACAAGCTTAAAACAACAACAAGAATTTTTTGAAACATTAGATTATGCAGTCGATAATATGCTGTCGATAATAGTAAATCTTTGATTTGAAAGAAGATAAACAAAATATACAAAAAAAAAATAAATAAACAAATATATTTATCTGGCGATTTTAATTTCTAAATGTTTATACTGACCATGCAACATCTGATTTTGGCTTCACATTGACTTAAAACATTTACCAGCACACTCACAAAAATTTATAAATTCTCTCATTACATTACAGAACTTTTTAATCCCATTTCATTTATGGTAGTCAAGTTTGGGGCTAACATACAAATTCGTAATAATTTTGACTCTGCATTGAGAAAAATTTTATTTTATTTTGCATTAAATCTTCCGAGTCCCAACTCCAAAATGAAAATCTGAGTCTTAACTATGATGATAAAAATGATGATTTACTAAATTAAATACAAGAAAGAGCTTCAAAATAAATGCAAGAAAATAGTATATGAAAAAAATAGGGTTTTTGTTTTGTTTGAACAACTAGATAGCTTAAAACGACTGAATATAACTATTTGCTGACCGCCCGACTCAAACAAAGGTATTTCTAAGGCTGGCCTAATGTTGACTCTGCTAAATATGGTTATCACACTATGAATCACTCTAGCATATGATTATTTCATCCAAAATAGACTATTGGGTATGCACGCTTGAGCATGCTTTTTTCACAAAAAAAAACTGCAAACGATTATTTAGCATGTCGAAATCATCAGAAATAACAATTTCATTAAATTTCAGTACAGTTAAATTTATTAAAAAGATGCAAAATATATCTCCTCAAGCTCAAAAGTAATATATAATCCAGGAAAAAATTAACGTACAGACAAACAGATAGATATAGGTAAATTGATAGAATTAATTTTACCAGAGTCCTAAAATGAATTTAATTTCGGAATAAATATTGGACAAGACTTAATTATTCTGAGAATAAGCATGCAAGAGTATAAAAAAAATTAGAAAATTACTCTTAGCCCTTCAATAATCTGATCAGTTTCACCAAAACGTTGATAAATCTCATATGCAATCTTTGCACAACTAACGAAAGTAGTTGCTTCTTTGCCATGTTTGCTCCCACTAACATAAGAAAGCATTGCTATCTAAAATATAAAAAACTTAAATTATAATTTATGGTAAATGCAAAATTTGAAAAAAAATTTACAAGCAGATTACGAGAAGCATTCAAAAATGCAATACTTGTATTTAATCATATTAAGGGAATAAAAGGTTTAATTAAAAAGTTTCACTGCTAACTGGATTTTACTCTCAGGTAAAAATTTCCTGATTTATTGTTTATTAAAATTTTTAGTTTCTATTTGCACCATTAAAACCCCTTTTAGAGATGAATTGCATTATACAGTCTATAATTTTAAATACAATATTAATTACATACATTTTTCATTTTCCGATAAGACGAAAATATATATAGGTCTAATTGTGCTTTTTCCTACAGACAGATATATTTGCAGTAACCAACACCAGACCTATCTTAAGGCCATAAAATATAGTTCAGTCTGACTTTACTCAGAAAATCATATATAAAATTATCCATATCCAAACAGACGTGTATATGAGCAATTCATTCCAGCATGTAAATATTGTCTAGAGAATGATACAGCCGATCACTGACGAAAAGGAAAAAATCAAAAACTTTGATTTCTTTTAGATTAAACATCTGTTATCGCCTCTATTATGGGCACAGGGAAAATTCATTTACAACACTTCTGGCTAAAAAGATGCCCATATTTGCACTAACAAATGTTGAATTGGTGGTAACTGTTCTGAAAATTTAAGAACCAATGTATCCTTTAAGAGCCTTTTAGGTATTTAATAACTGACAATTCTAACTCCATCAAGTTAGTTGAGAAACTTGTTTTATCAAGAAAATTAAGGTGCCTAATTACTCAATTTTGCAGTATGATCAATGACGAAAGACATCAAAGCATGAAATCGACTTCAAGGCTATGAATCAATTAATTTCAACAATCTGCCAAATGTTTATTCAAAAAAAGTTTTTAAGCTAACCATGGAATCCCTTCCTTTGAAATCCATCATTTCCAAAAACACATCTAAAGAAATAGTACTTGTTTTGTCAGATAGGCATCTTGTAGAAATTAACAGATAGTACTTAATTTACATATTACCAATATGAGGGCTATGTTTTCCTGTTAAGTGATTTTAAAATAAATATTCGTTCTGAACTTCTCAAACTGAAATTTTCCTCTGGACCGACATATAAACACCTGAGCATAGAAAAAATAAGCTATTTCAAGAAGTTTAGGGTTTTAGGGTATGGTTGCTGTTACCTACATCCAATGACATAGGTTTAGGGTATGAAACGACTGACATAGCCCTCATCATTGTATGTCATACATCATAATTGGTATCTATTTAACAAAAAAATGTTTGGACAAGGTACATCATTGTTGGATTTTTCCATATGTGGTATAAAATATTAGCAATATAAAACAGACCTCGAAAATATTTCTCTCAAACTCTTGGAGAATTACCCTAAACTGTAGGTATACCACTGACGTCAAATGGCCATATTGCAGCCAACTGTAAAATAATAAGCTTCCAGAACTTTTACTTCTACAAACAGACATTTTACTATAGCCCATAATATAATAACAATATAATACTAATTATATTAAAAGTTATAAAAATTATAATATAATAATATCTTGAAGAACGCAAGAAGACAACATAATAATTTTGAAAAGGTTATTTCATTACCTCTGAAATAAGATCGGCATTTGAAAGTCTGTTTGGAGCTAAACTACCATTTAATAAAGTATCCATCACTTTATTTTAATTCCTTTTTTCAAAACGAAGGTAATACAGTAATAATATCTAAAACTTTTTTTTTTTTTTATTTGGGTCTGGTATTTAAAAATATTCTGCTGCCGTCAAGAAGACGTGTTAGACTATGTGCTTCCTGTCATTCGTAAAAGGAAAGATGGTAAAGCAACATTTCAAAGGCTAATACAATCCGCAAAATTCTTATATACTGTATCGAAAAAAGATGGTTGTTTTGTGATTTTTTGAAAATATGAACTTTTCTATTATTAAACGTAAAGGTATCTTCTTCGATTTTGATTGAACTCAAGTTGACAGAGTTGATGCTCCCAAAAGTGCTATTATTTGTGCCCAGAATCTTCTTATGGAAAGTATTGTCCAATAGAAAGCAGTTTACAAGTTGTAAATTTTCATGTCATTAGGTAAAATATTTTACCTAATGACATGAAAATAAACACTGGTTCCAACAGGTCAAGATTCAGTTTTATTAGATCTGTTTTTAATTACTAAATTATCAACTGAATTTCTCACTGGTTTTAATGAATTCATACACTGACTAA
>JAUZNK010051830.1:0-15840 GCA_035046665.1 Euphysa ruthae
CCAATAATTTACAAAGTAAATATTTTTTTAGCTCCTACTTTTAGCATTTTTTAGTTTTTCCAGTTTTTCGGACATTCAAACCAGATTACACCAGTAATTCGATGAAGGGGTCTTCATCCAAATTTTACTATGCAAAACTGATTCCCTAGTTTCTGAGTGATTTTATGGGTTCTTTTACTGGCTTCATCAGTAAAATCAACTTTTTCAACAACTTGTTTTAATTGTGAGACCAAAAGCCTTCTCTAAAAAACTGTCTGCTTGTCTTAATTATCACCACAAGATCTAAATTGAACTTTAAATAGGAATATAGGTCATATAAAAAAAAATAAATGTCTGTGTTTCACTTCGTTATAACTTATAGGTTTAACCTAAAACTTGGGTTAATTTACGGAGCGAATAAATTCTTTAATTTTATGTGAGATGAGTCGTGCTTCGCTGACGATGCTAAGTTTATTTTCCCAGTCGAAGGTATGATCTTTTCCTTAGCAATGTTGCGATATTTAGTTGTTACTGTCCGCTTTCTTAGCTGCGCGTTGATGTTCTTCTATGCGTTTTTAATCTTATGTTTGAATTCCCCGATGTATACTAATGGAAAATATTCACATGGAATGCGATACATAAACGATGTTGTTTTGTAGTTTAGAGAAAGAGAGGAAGAGGTTCTTTTGTATTCGAGAGTAATTTGCATAGTTTATGAAACGAATTGTCGTTCGAATATTTTGACGATGTAGAATACGTTTCACTAAGACTTCGGATGTACCGGAGATTTATTGTGCTGATTGGGTCTGTTTTATTTGACGAGTCTAAAAATCTTAGAACGAGTAAAAAGTCTTGCGAATATAACTAGTTCATCTGAAAGTTAGAGGTAAAATATATCAATCTAAACATGCGTGTATATAAATATGCTTGGATGTTTTTATAGGATTAACTTATAATAGATATCTTATAACAAACAATCTGAGAAACATTTTAAAACTATTTCTATCATGCTTTGAAAAATTTCAAAATACTTGAATGACGAAATGAAATGCAAAAAAAAAAAACGCAATCAACACATTGATATGCCCATATTAAAGAAAAATATTGATTGTTTCTATGTAGTAAGCAAGAAGTTTAAGATGAAGAAAAATTATTATGCATGTGTTGTTAGTGACGTCACACAATACACCCCACAATACAAATTCAGGTAAATCGGTAAAAATAACATCAATTACAAGAAGTAAAACAACTACAATCATGGTAAAAATAATTTGACAAGAATAGTTCAATTTTCATGGTAGGATTACTACCATGAAAATATAAATAACAATTTGATCATATAACAACAATTCAGAAAGAAAATTTAAATACAACTTAAATTTCACACTAAAGCTTTTCTTGATTCTTAAGAGCGTGTCTTACAATAATATAAACGAATATTTAAAAAATTTATATATATATATATATATATATATATATATGTAATTTATATATATTAACGTTTTTAACAGACAGATTAATTGAAATTGTGGAATGTTTTATTATCTATTATTTAATGTGTCATAGCCACTTATGTGAAAACTACTTTCCATTGTTTCTAATTTACCAGGTTCCTTAAGGGAAATCATTACGTTTATTTTAAAGTATGGCTCAATTAAGCAATTGTTTTTAATACCGCAGTTTTTACAAGTGAATTGGAAACTTACATGATGACACTCCTGCTCTACTTTCTGATATATGCTGATTTATTCTTATTTTAAAACCCGACAATAGAAAATTTGAAAAGTGAGATTATATAAATTAAATTACAGATATGCTTATGAATGAGACAATACTATAATACTATTTTAGTTTTTTAGTACTGGGACAGCAACATTTGCCCGTGATGTGTATGCTTGTGGTATTATTCTTGCTGAGTTACTTGGCAGAAATGTTAAAATTGCTGAAGGTGGAATTGTTGAACTTCCTCGGTTAATAGAGGAAAGAGACGAGAGGGTGGTATGTATATTTGTTCTGTTAAACTTTGCCGAGCTTTCAGGCTTCTCTTTTTTTTCTTTTTTTTTTTTCTTTTTTTTTTAATCTGGCATATCAATAATACTAAAATAGTATTATAGTATTGTCTCATTCATATATGTTTTTTTTTGTGAGTATGTGGTTCAGATAAAAAGAATTTTTATGTTCTTAAGAAAAAGATTCTAATTATATATAATTATATATAATATTATAATTATATATAAATCCTTAATTCTTCATATTTTATTCTAATTGTTTTTGCTACGTCAATGTACTTGTATGCACATTGTCTATTGCTGGTTTAAATTATTGTCTATGATCAAATTGATATAGTCAATCTCATTTTTTGATTTTGATATGACAGGTATTTAATGGAGGTTATACACCAATTTCTGTTTGCAAATCATCAGCACTATGCAGCTTATTAAAATTTTCAGTCATGAATTATTCTTATGCAAAAGACTAGATTTTTTTTTTTTACTTTTTATTAACACCTAGGCGAAAATAAACTATTATTCTTACATATGCGTTCGTGTGTGTATGAATTTTTTGGTTTCGGAAATCATAATTCAGTTAGGCGCATATTTTTAAAATACTTTTATTAAGGAAGGGCTAGCTTGTAGTGTCTATTTGCAGAATTAATAATGTCCTTATGATGTTTCGATTCTACCAGCTGGTACACATTATGTTATTATTTTCAGTGTCTTTTTTCTTCTTTTTTTTTTTTTGTGGTTATAATATTCTTTTTTTCCCATTGCATATTCTGACTTTTTAAGTTTTTTAATGCATTTAGTGCAATATTCTATTAGTTACTTTGCTTGGAGGAGAGTATAATCTAAGATTAAAATAAATTTTTTGCCGTAAAATTGTGAATAAGTTGAAACATTAATAAAATCCCACTCATCTTTTGTTTTCGTTATATGTACGAAAAAAAAATTGCAGCTATAAAAAAATTATGTTATTAGATATAATCAATATAAAATCATAATCTTAAAACCATTTTTTCAAATATTTGATGGAAAACAAATCATTATTTCATGATTTCGATAAAACTATGGATATATAGTTAAATTTTTATATAGTTATTATTTCAAAAATCTTTGTTTTAAGAGTTATTTTTTACAAATAGATAAAAAAAATTTTTTTGAGACTAATGGGCTCTCGAAAGCTAACTTCTACATTAAAAAGTTTGAAAAATTTTTTTTTACCTCAGTTTGTTTCAAGCATGAATCTGATGTTCACTTAAGCGTTGGCAAATAGGTTATAAATCAAATATATTTTAATGCATAATTTTTTGTAATTAAATGTTTTGGAAACCAATAAATGATGGTTGGGAAATTATTAAAAATCTTAAAATTTATAAAACGTATAGTTATGTTAATTAGTTTAGCAGATTTTTTTTGATTTTGAGTTATTTTTTTTCCTTAGAGCAATGAAATATTTAGTTCGTACTCAGATGCATATTGTGGGTTGTTATTTAAAGAATGCACTCAGGTATATATTTTTTTCTTCTTTTTGTAAGGTTGCTATTAAACTTGACTATAAAACCTGTAAGATCTTTCTTTTCTTTATGTTTTTATATTGGTAATTTTTAGTCTAAGAGTTTACAATCTGAAAGAAAATTTGTTTTTATGAAAAAATGCAAAATCTCTCATTGAAAGGAAGGTTTAAGTCTCACTAATTTTGTTCAAAACTGTTGTAAAATGTTTAAATTTAATATCTTCTTCATATTTACATTCAATTAAAATTAGCATTAAATTCTAAATAAAGAATAACATACATATATACATATTTGATTTAAAAATAAAAAAGCATAATAATCCCCAAAAATTGTTTTTTCTTCTACTAAACTTTATAATTCAAGCTTGCACAAAACATTTTTTTCACGCTAAACTGGATCTTTTTTTTTGTGCTGACTCTCTGAAAAGTAGGTGATGTGTGAGTTTTTTCACCATTCTCCAGGAATGGCAAGCAAATCGGGTGCACCTCTGTTTAAAAGTTTCAGGGTCTTTTACTGCGCAACCATCAAGCTTTTTTTTTAGAATACAACCAAATCTTGGACTACAGCTTTTGCAGATTGTTGTATGAATTTATGTCCTCTTGTCCATTTTTTTTTCTCAAAAACCCTTCATTTGATTTTGTTGATTTTTTGTATTTAAGTTACAGGGTCTTAAAACTGAAAAGTGTTATCTGAGCCGGATTTGGTGGCTCTATGGCAACGCTCAAATCTTCCGTAGGCTTTAAACCCTAAAAATCACATTAAAAACTGTTCTTTTTTAACTGTTTTTTGTTTTTTTTTTTGTTTTGTTTTTTTTTTTTTTTTTTTCGAATTTTACTTTCAAAGTATCCCTGCCCCTACTGGGAAGTTTTATTTGTGTGTGTGGAACAAAACTTGAAAATTCATATATAAAGTCACCCAAGGAATCAATAACCAAAGTTAGTTATCAGACTTGATCTGCTACTGCCACTAATTTGAGAAAAATCAACTCAACATGAAATATTTTAATGTGACAGAATTTACTTGTTAATGCTCTTAAATCTGTGGCAGTATTAAAATGTATAGATCCAAAAAGTGAATTGTTACTTGTTGAAAACATACAAGCTCGTAAGGGGTTTTGTCAATCGTTGGCATTGACATGTTCTGAATGTTTGGTGGAAACCGCATTCCAATTCAGCAAAAAAAAACAAACAGTGCATATGAAATTAACATAAAAAGTGTCCATGATAGTTGCAGTGGGTTGGTTATAATGAACTAAATAAATTAACATGCAATTTTGTATTTGCCCAAGCCAGTCAAGAAAAAGCAATACAGTAAAATCGTAAAAGATTTGACATACGCTTCAGAAACTGTTGCTGATACAATAATGTTGGAAGCTGGAGCAAAATTGTTTAAATTTATAAAAGAGAATGAGCCTCATAAAGCAGTGATTGCCAATGGTAAGGAGGTTACCAAAGTTGGCAAAGGAGGTGATAGAGTTCCAAGTATAGGGTAGTGTTTTAAATGTCAACACAAACAGGCAAAGTTCTAGATGCTGTTGTGAAAAGCCTATATTTCCATTGGTCAGTGAAAGCATTAAAGTTAGAAGAATTAAATGTGTGGTATAAAAATCACAAAATTGACTGTTATGTTAACCATGCTGGTTCGCCTGGTAAAATGGAGCCTGAGGGGGCCATAGAAATATTTTTGCATTCAATATCCACCCGAAATTTGATTTATGCAAAATTTGTTGGAGATGGTGATACCAACAGCTTTAGCAGTTTTAAAGAAGCTTACCAAGTGCGACTTGCCGATTACATTGTCATTTAAGAGTAGTGTTTTGGTTACATCCAGAAGTGGTTGGAAAAAAAATCTCACATTCTACCGAACAAAAAATTATTAGTACTATTAGTATCTCAATGTTTGTTATTCAAATTTTTGATGTGAGTGAGTTCATGAATCAAGTGAATAGATTCTTTGATTAGGTGTGACTCAGTGTCTATTATAGATTTTTTACCCCAGTCGAATGTTTGGTCTTTTTTCCAGTAACGTTGATATTCTTTGGTTTGATTAATAATTTTACATTTAGATCCACCAATATATATGGAAGAGTAATCCTTACAACAGGTTTTTTTTGGGTGCAAGAGTAGTTTATGAAGAGTATGATATGGATAGAAGATAGTTTGGATATTACGTTTACTTAGTTGACGTCGTAAAGTTTCGCATGAGTGTTGGGTTATAGTGTAGGTTTATAGAGTAGCTAGGATTGGTTTTGTTTTCAACTTTGACGAAGTTTGTGGTATAAATTTGCTGCTTTTCGTGTTCAATGCACAAAAATCTCTAGGGTAGTTGTTAGTGGTTAATATGGTATTAAGATGTTTATGTTTGATTATGTTTTTGCCACATTTAAACAAGGAATTGACTACGCTTTCTCTAACAGATTTTAAATTACTGGAATTGAAATTTAGATATACTGGTCAGTGTGCGTTTTACGATTGATTTCGACAGAAAGAGACTTGTTATCGTGGCAATTCGAGGAAGTTGATTGAGTTATTAGATTCATTTTCAAATTGATTTTTTGGTGAAGGTTTTTTAATAATTCGAAATATAATTGCTGGGAAGTTTGTTTGATAATTGCAAATACGTCCTCAACAAACCATTTCCAAACTTCATATGGGTGTGAAGTAGCAAGAAGAGCAAGTGATACGTGGGATTGCATGTAGATTTTGCCAACAACAGAAGAAGTAGGACCACCCGTAGGAGCACCGTTGTTTTGACTGAAAAACTTCCTTCAGATAATGTAAACCAATTTTTTGCTAGTAGGAACCTGGAAATGTTAAGCAGATCTTCAGGAGATATCGGCGTTTTGTCTTTTAGAGAAGTGTCGTTTTCAAGGAGATCTTTGATGACAACTAGCGTGTCATTGATTGGAATATTAGTGTAGAGTGAGGTGACAGAGTATAAGTTGAGTCTAATAGGTTTTTAAGTTTATCATTTGAGTTTATTTTCAGTTCATCATCAATGATATTTTGATTTTTTACTGTATGAAATAGAATCAGTTAGTAATGGATAACTTTTTTCTGATGGTAATATGCTCTCAAATGTCTTTTACATTGGAGTTGCAACAATTTTCGCTGTTGATCACGATCAACTCATTTGGTTGTATGAATATTGTTTGAATTTCTCTTTACCGAGAAACTTTTTGACCATATTCTACTTTTTTTTTTTTTTTTTTAATTTACATTATAAACATGCAGTGTTTCTACAATCTTATAATCACACTCATAGTCATAGTGAATGAAAAAAATCTGTGTATAGCCAGAGTGAGCTTCATATTATTCTGCTTCAATTAATGATTTGGCTTTATTTGGTGATTTTTGTTTTTTTTTTTTTTTTTTTTTTTTTGCTAGAAAAATCCAGAATTTAGACCAACAGTCCAAGCTTTGCTCCAACACAGTTTCTTCAATAATCTTCCTAAAGAAGAAGATGTTAGTGAAGAGATCAAAGCTTTGTTAAATCCAAGGAGATACTCACCTCAAGCCTCACCAAGTCGACAAAACATTGCTGATACAATGTTTGATAAGTTGTGAGTTAATAAAAATTTATTACAGGTTTCTATTGAAATGAAACTATTAATATTATGAATTTATCAATATCTTTTTTTCCACTTGTATGTTAGAAAGATACCCAAAAACGTACTAAGTAAGTAAGTATTTATTCTGCCACAAACAAATATAGATATGGTATAAAAATTAGAAGGCAAAATAATATACAACAAAAATTAACAACAAGAATAAGCATTAAGAAAACATTAATAAATAAACAAATGGTGGCAAGGATAGACACAAAAATTGCCTGTCAAAACGAAATTTCTGATATGGTCCCATTATACATCATCACGCACAAAAACATAGAGAGATTGATTCAGCCGAGGCATAGTTTAAAAACATGCTTAAATCCTTAATAGTTGAACTTAAAATAAGAATTTTATATTTTTACAATATTAGAGGGGGGAAAAGTAAAATTTTAACCTAAAAAGCTATTCAAAGTCATGTAAGTTTCAAGTTTTTGGAATAAAGCATCCTTGAATACTGAGAAAATATTCTTGTTTGGGAAGCTGCCTATCTGCAACTAGCTCAAGACCTCTTGAATTCTATAAAGCATCGTTTGATAAAAATTATATTGATGTCTTTGAGGAGGTATTAGGTAATTGTGATAATCATTCTAAACCTTATTTAACTATTGGAGTTAAAATGTTTAAAACTCTAATGGAATTTTTTTTTATTTTTCCTGTAGTTTTCATTTTACCTAAACTAAATTTCAACTTTATAGCGCATTAACTCATCTTTTTATAAAAGTTTATTTATGCTTTTAATTCCCTTAAACAGATGGAATCATTCTATAAAATAGGGAATTTGGTAAGATGCTATTAAATTTTTTAGAAATATTGGCATCATTGTGTTGGAACATAGTGATAATGTAATCTTATCAGGGGATAGTAATGTATCCGGGGATGTTTTAGGGATATCTTTTTTTTAAATTTGACACGAATGTTATAAGATCACCTATAGAAAGGCTTCCTGCTATAACTTGCAAAATTCATTGAGTTTAGATAGTTTAATTTAGATGTCCAAATTTGTATAACTGGAAAAATCAGCTTGAATATGTCACTGAAAGAATCATTTTGTTCCCAGTACCACTAGATCTCTTAGATTGGTATTTTCTCCAGAATTGACCCATTTTTCTCTGTAAACTTTAACCCTTGATCAACAAAATAGGTTAAATAGATTACCCGGGTATCAAGGCAGCATCACAGCTTATAGAAAGAGCATATCAAAATTTTAGATTTTTTTGATAAGAGTTTATTTTTGTTAACCAAATGATTTTACCAAAAATAAGGATTTTACCTCACAAAACATCTAGTTTTTTTCATTGGTATTTAAAAACCACTGCTGTTGTAGGTTATTTAAAGTATTCCTCAAGAAGTTATGCCCTGAACCTGCCAAAATTGTATATGCTGTTAGAAAGTATTAATTTCGATTCTTTTCAGCCTAGTCGCCTGACTATTTTAAGAATTTTATCGAAAATCATTCTCCAGTCCACAGTAATTAAAAAATTTTGTCGAAATCTTATTTTTAATGATATTGAAAGATATTTATGAATTTTGGGTGTCAGCTTTTTTTTAGATTTTTATGAAGAAACTATTTTTCGTGCAGCAGAAATTTTCTTTAAGTAATTGTTCTGATTTTACCTAATTTTTTCTGCTTTTAGATTGCACTATTCTTAATTTTTGTGTGATCTACGATATTATTTCTAATGATTTTTGTGTGATCTAAGTTATTATTATTTCTTATGATTTTTGTATGATCTGAGCAGTTTTGAAAAGAAGACTAGGGCGCCTGTGAGTCTAATAAATATGTTTCTTCTTTTAAATTGTGCTTGAGGCTGAATAACCATTGAAGGCATTTGTTTACGTCATTTATGAATTTTCACCGATATCGCTTGATGTAATTTTGTTTTATGTGTTAGAAAAAAGATTTAAAGATTTTTGATATATCTAAAACTATCACATGGCACATGTATGCCCAAAATATACCTAAATCTGGTAATTCTATATCCAGATATGAAGCTTTGATTAAGTTTTAAAAATAGCGGCTTGAAATTACTATATTTAATAACCTACCAAAATTTCTGTTTCAGTAACCTGGTATCTAATTATTATTTACACTCGAAAATTAAATTTTTTTGAAAACAGTATGATTTGATTTTGCGAAGTTTTGATTGGTGCTGTGAAATTTTTTGGATAACATATCAATGTAACTTTTTTTTTTTAAGCTTTTATGAATACTTGGATAAGCTCCCTTCAACAATGAAACTCTATCCCAATGAAGGCTTCGATGAAAGTACTCATCCTGTACATGAGGAGAACAGTTATTAAAATCAATCAGATGTTCAAATCTTTATAGAATAACTTTCCGTACTTTCTAAATTATAAAAAAAAAAAATTATAAAAAATTAATATCAATTAGAATTTTTTTTTATTTTATTTTTTTTTTATTGTATTTGTTATTTTTCTACGAATTTTCTACTTTTATTTTTTTTTTTAAGGTTACTTGATGATTTATTTTATAAATGGTTTGATAAAAATGAATATTTTACTTTTATACTAAGTTTTAAAATTTCATTTTATAAATTACATTTATTATTTTAAAATTATATGAAACTTTTTTTAAAAAAGCGGGAATAAAGTACAAATAAGAATTTTTAAAGAAAATATTTTTTGTTTTTTTTTTCTCAAGAAGTTCCATTTCTGTTATGCTGAGAATTTAGATCTTATTATAGTTATTTTTCTACGAATTTTCTTTTTTCTTTTTCTTTTTTTCATGTTTATCTGATGAGTTATTTTATAAATGTTTGATAAAAATGAATATTTTACTTTTATTCTTTTATTCAATACTAATTGAAGTATTGTTATGCAATAATATTTTATATATTACATTTATTATTTTTAAATATATTTTTTACAGTTTAAACTTTTTAAAGCTGGAATATGATACAAATAAACTTAAACAAAATATCTTTTGTATTTTTTCTCAAGAAGTTTCACTTATGTTATGCTGAAAATTTTGATCACATTTTTTTATCAATTGTGTATTTGCAAAGTACACAATTTCTGTACCAGACTGGTATTTTTCTCACTAAATAACTGCAAGTAGATTATTAAGTGTTCTTTCTTTGGAATTTTTACTCAGGTTGAAACAGTTTAAAACTTAGTACAGTTATGTCTTAACTTTAACTGTTTTATAAAATAAGTAGAAATTTTTGTTGTATTTTCTGCTATCTGCAGTTTACCAGGAAAGTGAAGATGGTGCCTATCAGCATAGCAACTTTGCCAAATGTTTGCTGAGAAGATGATTCTAATGAAAATCGTATTTTTGATTATGTTGGGTTTAAATTGGCTTAAGATAAAAATCTTAAAAATTTTGAAGTGCAGGACTTATAAATAAAAAATATATATATTTGCTCCTATATCAAAAGAATCAAAGTTAAAATAAGCACATCTGCTCCTTCTTAATTAAAAGTTAATGAAAGATAAATCACATGAATACCACTGTCATAAGTTAATAGTTCATCCATAGAGTAATAGTTATTACACACCATTTGATCTAGCCGGTGACGTTATTTTGAATTCAGTTTTGTTTGTAGTATTTCTCAAGAAAAGAGCTTTAAGTTGTTGATTTCAGGTAATGTTAATTATAACAGCTTTTCAAAAGTTGTAATTTTTATCAAACCCATTAACTAGGAAACTGAATTTTGTAAAATTTTGTCCAAAAACGAAATTTTTGATATTAAAAGATATCATCTAGCACTGTTCGTTGGCTCTTAACCTTTTCGCACTGCTTCCTTTTTCAATTGTCAGGTCCCTGTGCCGCTGTATTTTTGCGCGGTCCAGTAAAAATTCCTTGAATGGCTAACCGTAGAATATGAAGTAAAAAATCACCTCATTTTGGAAACTACAATATCACTTTTAATATATATTCATTAAATCTAGAGTCACGTTTTTTATTTCACAACAGCTCATCAGTATAGCTTGGAAGACATTCCAAGTGAGTTATAGATTCACTCTTAACCACATGCTTTTTTTATAACGCCCACTATTTTCGGATAGATGGAGCACTGTTGCCATATATCACGACTTCGATCACTAATGTATAATTTTATAGTTTACTCGCACCACAATTAGTTTAATGGCAAAAAGCCTGAGTTTAAGAGTTAATCTATAACTTATTTGGAGTGTGTTCCAAGCTATGCTGGTGAGTTATTGTACCGCGAACAACGTGTCTAGATTTAATGAAAATATACGCTCCTTCATCTTATGATGTTGTAGAGCACTCTGAAATGCAAAGCCAGGTATTTCCGGGTAGCTAGAGGCCATATACCATGACTTTGCTCACAATAATATATAGTTATAGTATACTCGCGTCACAAGTGATTTGTTTAGGCAAAAAGCTTCCGCTCAATCTGCAGACACGTGTTTTGCTGTACAACAACACATCAGTGTAGCTTGAAACACACACCATATAAGTTATAGATTCAATTTCTTTTCTCCGGAGCAAATCACTTGTGGCGCAAGTAAACTATAATAATATAAGTGAGTGAAGTCATTATTAATCGGCCAACGTGCTCTAACTATCCGGTAATAGTGAGCTTTCCATATCACTAATAAGAATTCAATATCAGACTTCAGAGTGTTCTACATTATCAAGATGGAGCGTATATATTCATTAAATCTACAGACACGTTTTATTTCTTTTTTTATTTCATATTTTGTATCGATAAACTTTGAATGAATGCAGATGGGGTCGCTTCTATATATTACATGTGTGTTTTATTTACATTCCGTATTATAATTAGTTAATCCGTCAAAATATATATTACAGGGCGACTGAATGAGTCGTTTGAAACGTTTTCGTTTTAGCGTCCTCATTTAGCCTACCTTTTTATAGTATGTTTCGCATATTCTTGCAGATTTCTTATCATGTCTCTCATAATTGGGTTTTTTTCTGTTGAATTTTGCATTCATGAGATAAATGATTTAATAAATTCCGTTTAAACTGGCTTAGGGTATTCGTGTGTACTTCGTAGTAGGTAGGTATAACACGGCACTGGTAAGTAGCTTCTATGAGTATTTCTGTTATTTGGACCCTAATTCGAATTTTTTAATTTCTTTATAAAAGGGAAATCCAAGTATATGCAACTTTTCTTTCTATGTTTATTTCAGGGTATATTCTTTTTAAAATTTGTGTTGCGAAACTTTGTGCTTCGTTTGTTTCTTATAAATTATTTATGTTCTTTGCATCTGTTGTTCTGCTGTTATTTTCCAGTCATAGAGTGTGTCTTTGCTAGGCAGTTTATAGTTATAAAAAATCGGTTCGTTGAGTATTGCCTCTATAGTGTCGACTTTCGGTCTTATGTTTTCATTTAAAGTTCTCCCGTTTTTTAGTATTTGCTGATAGAATTTTTGAAGTTATTTTAGGCCTCGGTCTTCGATGAACGTAAGGAAAACTAATTTTCTTTGTTAACAAGTCTGTACTTATTGAGGTTGTTTGTATATGGCCAGGTTTTTTATGGCCTTCGACATGTTTGGTCAAAAAATCTCTTTACCCACATCAGCTGAAGGGCTTTTGTTCTTCTTATAGGGTTAAGAAAACCATAACCTTCGTTCGGGGTTATTTGGGGAGACCTTTGAACCAGTCGCATGCTTTCGTCTTTCCATATAAATTGTAATAGATGTTCTTGTAAGTGATAGAGTTTTCCTACGTACCATAGTTTACTTAGTACTAGTTTGTTTATTATTACTTTTTTCTCTTTTAATGAGAGTTTACGGTTTTGCTATTTGTTTACGCAATTAAGTGCTTTATTTATAATTTTTCATATATTAAATTTTTCGTTGTTTGGTGGTATTGTATTCCTAAGATTTTTATCTTTTCCTGCATCCAAACAAAGTCTACGGGTCTATCCACCCTGTTAACGTTTCATCCTATCAAAAGACCTTGACACCTCGTTTATGTTGTACTTTACACCTACGGCGTAGTCTAGAAGTCTGTCATATAAATGAAATATAGAGCTGTCACATGATAGGTAATAACTTGTGTCATCAGCGTACGCTACTCGTTTTGTTTATTTTTCATTGACAGCTATTTCCTTTATCTTTTTTCTTGTCTGATTGATATGGCGAAATCCTTCGAGTATATTAAGTGTAGTATTATGGAGAATTGGCATCCTTGCAGTACTCAAAAGGTTCTGATACGTGTCCGTTTGATCTCACGCTGATTGTGATTTGACTATAGAGTGTTTTAATATTATATTCTCTCCGAATTTGAGGTTTTTTTCTATGTATTTCCAGTCCACCCGGTCAAAGGCTTGGTCATCGTCAGAGACTATCCTGGCGTTTTTATTTTTTTCTTTGTTGTACATTAGGTTGTTCAGTATAGTTCTACCCGGTATGCATGCGGTATGTTTTGGTAAGATTATTGACGAGAGGTTGTTTTTGATTTAGTTAGCTATTGATTTAGTTAATAATTTGTAGTCAATTTTTAATAATGCTAATGGTCTCCAGTTTGAAATATCTTCTTGGTCTCCAGTTTGAAATATCTTCTTGGTCTCCTTTTTTGTATATACACC
Source organism: Euphysa ruthae (assembly GCA_035046665.1). Taxonomy (NCBI): domain Eukaryota; kingdom Metazoa; phylum Cnidaria; class Hydrozoa; order Anthoathecata; family Corymorphidae; genus Euphysa; species Euphysa ruthae. The sequence continues at coordinate 13,655 of JAUZNK010051830.1, forward strand.
TTATCAACACTTCTTTTTGAGATTTTCATAACAGTTTATCATTTAAGCTATGTTTTAGTGTATCAAATAAACCCTTTCTTATGGTGTCCCTGAATTTTATATAGAGAATTCTATACAGAATTCTCTAAAAAAATGCACAATAAACTCTTCAACCTCTGAGCACTTTCCTATTTACGTTGCTTTTAATTTAAGCAAACTTAACAAAATTTAACACAGCAAAAAAAAAAAAAAAAAAAGGTTTTCCAAAGACATTTTAATAACATTAATATCCAAAACTTAAGAGCTGATCTCAAAAAGGTAGACTGGGGTCTTCTTGACTGCTGGACAGATACCAACAATACATTTCACAATTTTTCAGATAAATTTTCTAACCTATATGATTTACATTTTCAAATAAAAATGGTAGTGTTAAAAATAAGGACTTAATGTCACCATGGATGACAAAAGGTATGAGAAAATCTTCAAAAAAGACAGAAATTATATATTAACTTTTTAAAACAAAAAACAGAGAGTACAGAAACAAAATATAAAAACTACAAAAATCTCTTTGAAAAACTGAAAAAAGAAAACAATCATACTACACATCTCAAATTGAAAAACATAAAAATGATCCAAATAATACGTGGAAAATAATGAAAAAGATAACTGGAAAATTAAAAGAAAACGACCTTCCTAATGTATAAAAAACAAAAAATGGAAACACTTATGGCAGAAGAGAATAGTGACCGAATTTAATGAGTTTTTTTACAAATATTGGAAGTAATTTGTCAAATGAAATACCAGCGGTAAATAAATCATTTGAAAGTTATTTAAAAAGAAATTAAGAGTTTATTAAAGATTCTGAACTTAATTTTAAACAGTTTGAAACAGTGCTTAAATTGACACTGTAAATCATTCTATTTTACTAAAAAACCTTCAATCATACAGCATCAGGGAACCACACATAAATAGATAAAAAGTTATCTAGCAAACAGAAAACAATTCATCTGTTATATCAATAGCAGTTTTACTGAGTTTTGTGATATGACATGTGGGTTCTTCAATGATCCGTTCTAGGTCCATTGCTCTTTTAATCTATTTAAACAATTTACATACCGCTTCTTCTAAATTATCAACAGTAATGTTTGCTGACGACTCAAATTTCTTTTTATCTGAAAAAAATTTAAGTGAATTATTCGCAAAAATGAGGAATGAGCTGAATTAAGGTTTAAGGCGAACAAACTATCTGTAATTAGCAAAGAAAAAAAGCCTACTTTTTTTTATCATAAAAATAAAATTTCATCACAAATTATTTAACGATTTCAAGCTGAGATAACGTAATTATTAAAAGAGATTACGTAACAAACATTCTTGGTATATTGATTAACGAAAATCTAAATCGGAAACTCAAATTTGAAAAGTATCCTACACATTCTCGAAGAGTATTGGGTTCATGGAGATTGGGAAGGCAAGGACGATGTTGAATAAATCACTACTAAAACAGCTTTATTCGGCATTTGCACACAGCTATTTAAATTATGGGAGCACAGCCTGGATCAGCACTCATAAATCGAAACTAGAAACTCTGTATCGTCATCAAAAACACGCTGTTCGTTTGATCAATCATCAAAACCGCTCCACTCCTCAAAACCTCTGTTTAATGAAATGAACATTCTAAATGTATACGAACTTAACGTCTTTCAAACTCTTACTTTGATGTTCAAATGTAAACACAACTCATCGCCAAAAATTTTCTAAAAATTATATACCTTATCGGATAAAAAAATGTCGGATAAAAGTGACAAAATTTTTCGGTGACAAAAGTTTTTGCCCGACGAAAATTTTGTCTGATGAAATATTTTGTCCGACAAAAAATTTTGTCCTAACATGCTGGTGGAAATAATATTTTCGAAAAAGTTCTAAACATTTATTTTTTAAGATCTAAAAAGGATTTTCCACTGTTTCATATATATGTTGAGGATTTTTGACAACCTCAGTAATTCCTGCAGAATCGAATCCCTATGTAATCATTTCTGGTTGTGTGCATAAATGTTCATAGACCTGGACAACCCATGATGCATGCATGTAGCGGTTTGAGATCCGACAACTTTGACGAAATTTTAACATCAATTGGAGCAACGCCTTGATTAAGTTGCGTTGCCACTACATTCGAAAACCATTCATTGTAAAAATTCTGGATGAATGAT